>JAJJWN010000346.1:0-44743 GCA_021655885.1 Fusarium abutilonis
AGTATGACAACAAAAAGGATATCTCGGCATCGCCGCCTCAGCTTATGCTTTTACTCAAGTATAGCCAAGGGCGTTGGTCTATGCCTCTGCTGATTCAGCCTATACAGACCAACAGCTAAGAATCAGCTCGTAAGCAGGTCATGCATCAATAATAATCACATAATTCAGTGGGCAAATGATCAAGCACATGTTATCGTGAATCAATTCAATTCCACGACTCATTCAAATTGAAAAGAATATGCTTCTAAAACTCCACGCTGACATCCCATGCGTTTCTTCCGATGACCTGCAAGGAACCAAATGACTACACAGTAGCCGGTCTCGAAAAAGATATGGTCTTGCCACACGAATTGCGTTGTTCGTAAAAATAAATCATCAAACGTCCATCCCCCGAGAAAAATAGAAAGGTATCGTAAAATAGAAGTGAAGTAGAAGGGTATCTGTCCAAGGACAGATTAGATCATCGAACCAAAACGGACGACACATCTAGAAGAGAGCAACCATGGCAGCAATCACAGCAGCGCCAAGGAAGCCAGAAGAGACAACGATGCCGTTGGCACCAGCGACAGGCACCTGGCTGGGAGCCTCAGGGTTGCCGGGCACGTTGGTGTTTCCAGGTACAGGTAGCTTGGTGGTGGGATTGACAGGAGCAGTAGGACCAGCCTTGGTGGTGGTGTTACCGGCAGGGTAGAAAGTAGTCTTGGCACTGGGGGCCTTCTCCTTCTTGGTGGTGCTGATGATGGTCGGGGTGCTGATGATAGTGGGAGCCTCGTGACTGGTAGTGTTGACAACTGGGGGCTGATAGACACTGGTGGTAGGAGGAACATAGACCGAGGTGGTGGGAGGGACGTAGATAGAGGTTGTCTCAGGAATCTGGACAGATGTGGTCTCAGGAAGCTCGACAGAAGTGGTCTCAGGAAGCTCGACGGAAGTGGTCTCAGGAACTGGGACAGAGGTGGTTGTAGGCACCTCAGGCTCAGCAATTGAAGTAGTCACCACAACCTGAGTAGAGGTCTGGGTACGGTAAGGGCAGTCAGACACGGTCGGGTTGCACTCAGTGAGAGTGATGAACCGCGTTGTGGTTGAGGTGAGTGTGGTGGTACTCGTGCTATCAGCAGGAGGAGCAGGAGGAGGAGCGTAATCCTGAGCAGCGGCGACCGAAGCGCCAGCGGCAGCAATGAAGAGGCTGGTGAAGTGCATTGTGACTGTTTGTTGGGCGAAGCAATATGTACTCGTGCGTGAAAAGAACGGTGGTGAGTCTCAAAAGAGCTCGAAAGGGATTCTTGCGTTGAAAAAGATTGAAGCGTGCAAAGCACAAAAGAATGGTATCAAGAATCAGTTAATGAAAGTATAGCACAAGGCTGTAGAGTAACAATCGCAACGTGAGGAGTAAAACCAGAGGAAAACAAACAAGGCGTCCAGGCGGATACCGAGCGAGACTTGTAGTTTTCGCAGAACAGCGGGACGCAATCTCTGCCCATAATGTCAATATCTGACCCCTGTCTGTCTAAGCCATACCCTCTCCAAGAATCCCTCCATTTGCGCTGTCACCTCATCAATTTCTGTCCCCAAAGCTTAAGACTTAGCCCCGGCATCCAACTGGTTTCTGCCGTACCACATGGTACCTTGCATTCGACAGCCTCTGTGATTGGATCCGGCGACAGGCGGCAACCCGGCAGAGGATCGGGGAAAGCTTTACAGCTGCGTCTTTAACTGGCTTGTTCCTGAGTTAGAGTGATGATCCCAGTCTAGCTTTGCTCTGGTCCCGGTCTGCTCCCTGCAAGGAAGCATTGATTGCTGGCAAGGCCTTCGGCTGCAGGTACTGAACCAATCAGGTATTGCCAGGCTGACAAGGACGAGTTTTTGGGGGCTGGATGGAGTCGTGGCAGCGCAAAGAGCACAGTCTATTTTAGCAACTTGCGTGGTTTGTGTGAGTTGTCCAACTGTGATAAAGGCGGTGGGGGATGGTTACAGTACCATGCCGTCTCGGTGAGTTGGATGTCGACAGAGCTAGAGGCCAAATGAGTCAAAGACAAAGAAAAATTTTCCAACCTTTATTATTATTATTGCGTAACTTGGCCACCCTCTGATGCCGCCGACACAGGCAATTGTGAAGGTTACATCGCTGGGCGCACAATTTCCCGGACCCATGGCGAGGACCAGGGCACTCATTCAACGTCCCACGATGCGGCGCCTTTGACAAGGTTATGAAACGTCTTGCTAATAACGCCTCTGACGAGAGAATTATTCCGCCATGCATACATGAGCTGTTCATGAGAGTAACACGAATTGCAAACATATCTCAGACAAAGCCCAAGACCAACTGCGCTTGCAGTTACTCTCACACCAAGTTCTAGGCGCCTCAGTTTAGGTGCGCGCACGAGGCTTGAGACACTTAAAAACGCCCCCAGATCGCGGATCGGCGTTAACTTGCAGCCATTCCGAGAACCAAGGCCGGAGCCCGGAGCCATGGTCAAAGGCAAAATGGCTAGTCAGGGGCGAGACCTTTGTTATTGGGAGCGGCATCTAAACTGACCCGCTACTGGAGCTGCTTAGCGGAAATTTGTCTCTTCTCTATGGTGCCAATGTTGTAAACCAACACACAACACACCGCGTGAGTGAAAGTGAAAGAGCGGCGACTGGCCGATGGAGCTCAAATCTGGTATATTGACTGCCAGTCAATGTGAAGGCAAGATGCAACTAGCATCTGCAGCGTTGATAAAATAGATTGGGGTGGGGATCAACACGAGATTGTCATGCTATAAGCGAAGGAATTTGCTTTCTTTTGGGGGCACAGAGGATTGCTCATGCAGACCGTTTGGCTATCTTTAGCTCAATGTCTTGGGTTGAAGTAAGTGGTAGAGAAAGACGGAAGGGCCTGGAACTGTCCAAGATGGGTTTCAGAGCACATCACGGGAAGTGAAATAAGCTGTGGCTCGCTATCCATGCGCTGTTGTTATTGTAGTTTGGCGATTCCGAATTCAGTTGGCGTGTTCGGCGGATGAGAGATAATGTCTAGGCTCAAGTACTAGGTAGCGAGTGAGCGAGCGAGCCATGGGGCCTGTAGGTATTTTTTCCAAGGATTCAAAGGACATTAAATTATGGATGATTACGAGAAGATAAGAGAAGAGAAATGAGATGAAAAGATTTGGTTGAAAGGCAAAAAGGGAGGGAGACGGGAGCTGACGACGTGGTGGAGAAGTTCCTTCCTTCCAACCTTCCATGCAGAACCAGCTTCGCCTCACATGAGGGGGAGAGAGAGTTATGCAGTAGGTAGTATCAGCCACAATGGCTACTAACCAGGTATCTAGGTACCTGGTTAGTTACCTTACTCCAGTCCATATCTATCCGTAAAGTCAAATTCATCATACCTTGATTACCGTATCTTCAACTTTGATTATCTTTAACGTCGTAACCGATGATAATCGTAAACAATAAAGAGAACAGCGCAGTCATTGGATTTATCAATCTACTACAATTAAAGAGGTGTGAATTAGACAACTGCTCCTAAAGCCTCCATCTCGTAATCTCTTAGCAGCAACACTTTAACTAATTCCTGTTTCCCCTGAACTTTTCGTCATGGATCTCAGGCACACGCATACGCATAGAATTAGGGGACTTTTCCTGCAGGCAGCTCTCTGTAGCAATATGAGCCCCTCCCCCGCATCCAATAACTTCCATGGCTACTCTAGGTAGTTAGTTGTATACAGTATAATCTTAGCTTAACAGCCTCATTCATTCCAGGCGTTCGGGAGTCGGACAGATCGCCTCTCCTATTTCTTGTATTCATCCGTACCTAGGTGCGCGGGCATGGAAGAGATCGGGTACTTCCGGTAGCTTTTTATGAAGCAACCTACGGTCAACCCGACCTTAAGGTACGGAGTACAGAGTACCTTCTCTTAGCTGCTTACGTAGCTCCATATCTTGGTTACCTAGGAAGACAGAAAATCAACTATCATCCATTTCTAAACCAAACAATGCAAATATCCTGACCAACAACTCTCTTCAAATCAACCCAACTCAACCCAACCCAAATAATATCACTTTCAATTCAACCACCCAGCATGGCTTCTTACTCGACTGATCCCGCCCTCTACATCTACACCTCCCTTACTGCCGGCTCCTCTCATATCGTCACGGCTACGTCGCGTCTTGAGACCATTTTGCGCGCAAACCGCGTTCCCTTCAAAGCTGTCGACCTTGCCGTCGACCAAAAGGCGCGCATGCTCTGGGGCAGAAGAGCAGGCAAAGATGAAGGCGGCCGTATGAGAAAACTCCCTGGCTTGGTTCAGGAGGGTATGGTTCTAGGTGTATGACGAAACTCCCCCTTGGTACTATCATAGCGCATATCACTGACACACGTCGCTTCACAGGACATTGTCGAGATTGAAGACTGGAACGAATACGGCGAACTCAAGCAGCATGTCAAGATCTACTACGACGAACATACCATCCCTTCCATCCACCAAAAACTCCCCGACCCTCCGCTAAAGAGACCCATCAACCTCGGCGGCGGTGCTCCCTCAGCCTCCAAATCCGCAGCCAAGTCTACGGCCGTCGCCGCCGCCGCAGCAGCAGCAGCCCCTAAGCCCGCACCTCCCGCACCTCCTCTGCCCGAGACCAAGACCAGTGCACCAGCTGCAAAGCCTGCCGAGGCCAAGAAGGAAGAGAAGACGCTACCTGTCCGATCCGTCGCCGAAGATGCTGCGCAAAAGGCTAAGGAGCTTCGGCTGCAAAGTTTGCGAGAAAAGGTCCATGGCAAAGGTGGCAATAAGACCGACGAGAAAGAGACTTCAGAAGCTACCAAGAAGACCTCAACAGGCAGTGCCAAGGTTGCTGAGGCAAGCCCAGACGAAGTCAAGGCCGTTGAGGCCAAGACGGCGATAAAGGAGGAGCCCAATTTGGAAGATAAAGCAGCCAAGAAGCCTTCAAACTCTGATGATGATGATGATGATGACGACGACGACGACAGCGATGAGGATGATAGCGACGAAGACGATGATGATAGTGATGAAGACGACACTGAGGAGGAGGAGGAAGCCAAAAAACCAGCGGCAGCTACTCCAGCAGCAAAGGATAAGCCCAAAGAGGCCAAGAACTAATAGATACCAGAAGCAGAAGAAATCAAAGACATCTTCAAACGTCTTAGATGCGAGAGAATACTGTACAGAGTCTTCAAAAATCGAAGCTCAACTAAGATACCACCTTGGGGCATACCCAGTGTACTACTACTACTCTAACGACCAATCTCACCTCCATTACCCAAATGTACAATAGCTTATATAATAATGTAATACCACCATCTCCAACTAATACAATCCATCATCGTCACTCGCCGTGCCATCCTGGAAGCCCATCGGTGTCTTTCCTTTACCTTTCGATGTTCCATTTACATCGTCCACCTCATCCTCCTCGTCAAACTCATCATCACTCGTCAATGCAATCGCCTTGCCCTTGCCTTTGTTCGATCCAGAGGATCTAACCCTCGAAGATGTTGATGCCCCTGACACGACGCGCTGAACGGGTGGTGGTGGCTGGTTATCCTCCTCTTTCCCTCGTCCCCCCTCAAACATAGCTCGCACATGCTCATAATGAGCTAGTTCACCGGCACTAACACTAGGTACAAGCTCATCATTAGCGGCGAGGAAGTCTTCTTCCTGAACCATGACGGCGATATCCTCGGGCGTGGCGTAGTGATCAAAATAGTAAGCTGTTGAGATGGGATGCTGGGTTGCCGGGTCGGCGTTGATGACGCGGATCTTGTTGTCCACTGCTGTGGCCTGGCGTGTAACGGCCTTGAGCATCGCGTCACTGCAGAGGGCGTAGAAATCGGCACCTGTGTAGGTAAAGGGGAGTTTCTCGGCAACAGAAGCCAGAGAGACCGAGGGATGAAGGGTAAATCTGCATGGGTTAGTAATCGGTTTCCTAATAGTTGTGTATTTTTGAAAACTCACTTTCTTGTCAGAGCCTCCAGAATGGTCTGTTGCTTGTCGTTGGTATCAGAAACACCGAGATAGAGCATCTTGTCGAATCGACCAGGTCGCAAAAGAGCAGGATCCAAAAGATCTGGTCTGTTGGTTGCGCCAATAACAAAGACACCACCACCGCCATCATCACCTCCAGACATGCCATCCAGTTCTGCCAAAAGCTGAGAGACGATACGGTCCATAACACCACCGCTGTCGCCCTGGTTACCTCGTTTAGGCGCCACTGAGTCCAGCTCGTCAAAGAAGACGACACAAGGCCGAGCATCGCGAGCTCGCTGGAACACACGTCGAACGTTGGCTTCGGACTCTCCAATATACATGTTAAGCAGCTCGGGCCCCTTGACACTGAAGAAGTTGAGACTGTACTCGGTGGCAATAGCCTTGGCCAGCAATGTCTTTCCGGTTCCGGGAGGGCCATAGAATAGAATACCTGATCGTTTCTTCATGCCCTTGGCAAAAAGCTCAGGACGTTCGAGCGGTAATTGAATGGTCTCGGTGACAGCCTCCTTGACGTTATTGAGACCACCGACATCATCCCAGGTAACATTGGGAATCTTAGGTGCACCAATAGAATCAGAAAAGTTCTTACGAGCCGCCTCAACGGCAATCTCGAAGTCTCCCTTTGTCAGGCAACGGGCGAGAGGACCGCCGGCAACCTGAACATCCCGTACGGTGATGATTGCGTTGTCGTTTGTATTCTTGGCTGAAAGCTGCTCCAATCGTGATTGTTGGGCGATTGAGGCTCGCTCGACGACATCCACCAGATCACCAGCCACAAGCGCAGCAGTCTTTAGCGCGATTGAGTTGAGATCGATAGACGGTTCAAGACTGACGCCTCTATCGCTGATAATGGACTTGAGGATAGACTCACGCTCAGCTTCATCAGGGGCTGTCATTTCCAGCTCATGCGTGAACAGCCCTCGAACACCATCTGGTACCTTGTCGACCTCATTCGTAGTGGCGATTAACACGCGCGTGTCTTCCAAGATCTCCTTGATGGTTGATTCAATACGATCAGCAGTGAGCGCCTCGACGTGTCGAACGAGTAGAGCACAGCAGTCAGGACCACAGCTCATGGCACGTTCTGCTCTGGTTCTGAGGAAACCCTCGGTCTTGACGTCGCTTCCACTGCCGCTTCCCTCGCTAAGAATATCGTACGCATCGATTGAATATGTGTGCAGACCCATGTCAGAGCAAGCCCCTGATGCCAAAGTTGTCTTTCCGATATTTCGATGTGTTGATGTCAATAGAATTGCCACAGGCGGCATCTTTAGATGAATGGCCCTTGGACTCGTAGCAGCTGCGATCAATTCCCTCAGCTGGCGTCTTAAGGGCGATACATACGGCAACTCGGGCTCTTGAATCGGAGGTGGTGTTGACTCGGAAGCTTTTCTAGGTGTCTTTTTGAGACCGAGGTAATACTGCCATGTGCTCTGCTTGATGCCAGGTATCCTGCTTGTCTCGAAACCTGAGCCATGCATGGCAACAGAGGAGCTGTCGATGCACGCGACTGATCCCCAAAAAGCCTCAGCACTTCCATCCTCATCTTCGTCGGACTTTTGAATCTGGATGTGTCCAACCTTGAACCACGCTACACTGTCGAAATGTGAAGGTTGCTTTCCAGTTTCTTGACCACCAGCAGTAAGCGCCATCACATCATCCACCTCAGAGCCTCCTGCACCAGGCATTTCCTGAAGCGTGCGACCGAGTTCAGCATCGACTGGAACAGCAATAAGATCTCCGCTCCGGACCAGACGAATCTTCTGTGCAAAGTATCGTTTCAGACCACCCAGTACAGCCGTCTGGAAAGCCCGCTCTGCAGAGATAGGAGTTCGGATATGATGAATAGTAATGTCTCGAGCATAGGGAGGTCGAGCTGCACTAGTGAACCTTGGAATTGTTCCTTTGCCCTGATATGAAGCCTTTTTCAGAGGCGCAAGGCGTAGGTACGGAGCATCGTCAAGATTAGCCAAGAGAATGGGAGACGCATAGGCCGTAGGACTAGCAGGTCGCTGAATTTGAGATTCAAAGAAAGACAACCTCCTCTCCCCATGCTTGGCGCTAGGTATCCTGGTCATGGGGCGCTGCGAGTAGCCTTCAGGGAGACCATAAACTCGAACAGGCCGCCACTTGGCAGGTTCTGACTCGACTTGTCCAAAGCTTCCGAGACCAAATGCACCAAACCCATTAGTAGGGGGTTCCTCAGCAGCTTCTATTCTGACCCAATCTCCAGAGAAACATCCAATACGAGACAGAGACGTAACGTCGACATAGATTCGCGCTTCCTCGTCGTCTTCCAGAGATGGCTTTGGATGTAAAAGATCAGTGGGAATTTGCTCCATCAAACCTTGTGCTTTAAACAATCGCCCTTTAGGTCTATCTGGTCGAGCGGTAGTTGCGGTAAAGTTGGAGAAAACGGAACCGGGCGTAGCAATTCCATTCGTCTTTCTACCGCGAAGTGTTCCAACCGTCATTGGTGATCCTGGCTGCAATGTTGACACTCCACTGGCATTGGTTGTTGGTAACGTCGGCGCTTGTAAAGAGATCATGTCGTCCATAGAGTCGTCCGACAGTTCATCTTCTTCAGACCCAGACAAGTCTGCCTCCGTCTCTGTAGCAGACTCCATGTCCTCCGTCACAGCTCCAGACTTGTCTCGGTCCTCGGCTGCAGAATAAAACTGGTCTGTGCTAGTATCGTCTTCATCCTCGGGAAGGCCATTGAGCTGCTGGCTCGCAGTCATGGACGCGACACGCCGGATCTGCTTGGTGTGGACACGACCGCGCATGAGAATAATCTTGGTCGACTCCATTAAAACACCCTGGGCGACCGGTTCGCACAGCATGATCTTTCCGGGATTCGGAGGCACGTGGGTAAGAGGGTGTGGCGGTAGAGGAAGCGGGAATAGATCACCCGCGTGTACGACCTTGAGACTGCCCAGGGCAGCCCTGAGAGAAGCCACAAGACGATCATCGGGTGTTAGGTCGGCGGCGCTCTTTTCCTTAGAGCTGGCAGGATGATCTCGAAAAAAGGTACCCTCTCCATTTTCAAGTCGTTTCGTCAATTCGCTTTCCAAGCTCACAAAGACAGTCTCGAGAGGTACGGGAGCGACATCGAGGACGAGGATTTCGATTCCACCACGACTGTGGCTCGACAGCTTGGAGGGCGCAACCTGCTGCAGAGTAATCGCGAAGCTTTGTAGGGCAGCGGAAGAGGGCGAGAATCGGATAGTCGAGGGCGCAATCGCAGAAGACTCTATAATCGGTACAATCGACCACGGGCTATCGATAGGACTCGCGTTGGGCGCCCATGGAGCGATCGCAATATGGCGGACGTCTTCGGTGGCACCGTAGAGTTGAGCTGAGCTTATGTTTTAGTATATATCAGCATTGGGGAGGTTCTGCGACGTACCGTTACCTAGATGAGGGAAGAGGTCGCGAAAGATGTCTTCGGACACAATGCCGACATCGCTCTTGATGTGATCGTCAAGGATGAGCTTGGCAACAATGGAAGGCTTGTCCTGACGACGTCTGCGATTACGTCGCTTGATTGGGGCTGTAGCTGAGCGTGAAGAGGACGCCATTTCGGCTACAGCTTAAGCTTGTTGATAATGTCGGTAGAGGCGCGGAGGAGGATAGAGACGAGATAGGTATGGAGAGCTTGAGGCGCAAACGCGGGGATCACTGCATTGCTTTCGGCAGCTTCTCAATGGACAGAATCGCAGGATAAACAGAAAAGAGAGCGTTTCTAGTATACAATTGCTGGTTAGAAACAAAACAAAAAGTAGAAAAGCTACCCAAATATGGATGCTGAAGTCGGAGTCCGGAGAGCGGCTTGGAGAACCGAACCTAGTCGAGAGATTGGCCTGCCTCGGCTTCCCTTTGGTACCTAGGCCGCGACTCCGGCCGGGGCTGGGCTAGACGGGAGTACGTACCGTTCATGGCCGGGGCGTGACTGCGGAGTACAAAACGGGGTATCAGTCAGCAACTCCAGTCTGGGCAGAACTGGAACTGGGGTAAAAAAAGGTAAAGACCCTGGATGAGAAACGAAACACGATCAGCAAAGTTGGAGATATTGTTGCATATGCAGTCCTGGCAGTATCAAGCCATGCGGTCCAGGAAAAACAGACTTGATACACTTTCGCAGACAATCTATACCCAAGGTATATATCAAGCATTTCCCAGACCGCGTGCAAGCCCTTCTGATGAGAGTGCAATTTGAGATCTCATCACTCTGTAATGTGCCTACTCGTCCGCTTCTTTACCTATCTACTGACGGTAGGTACTTATCTATCAATAGTAGATTATCAGTTGACCGGAATATCAACTCCATCTTCAATTTCCAAGGTTTACTCTCATACATAACCTTTCCCCAGATAACCCAAGCCACCACATAACAAAAGTATCATAGACATCATAAATCGTAAGCCGTTGGCAGCAAAATTAGACTATTCCAGCTGAAAACGCAGATTGAATCATCATCCAACCCCCTTTCCGACAAATGAAGTGCAGCCTTCACATGCTTTTCAGCAAGGATCATCGCTCACCAAAGCCACTGTCTCCGCCATAAATCCAGCTGTCTGGCCAAAACTCTGCCCCCTTCTGGCCCCTGTAAAGACGCCCATGACGCAAACCGCTAGTAAAGTGGCCATTCAGCTGTCACTTGGATGTCTTTAAACCGCTATCAGTCTCTGGTCTTTAAAACGCTGTTCTATAAGCAATCAGGTGAGAAAATGGTCAATTCTAAATAAAACACTCGCATCTTTTGGTCTTTACGTTATTTATCACGCCAGTCTTGGATTCACCGCATATCAACCGAGGTCAATAATCGGTCTGGCCGCGCTACAAGTTAAGTTATTGGTGTGCAAGCGGACATATCTAACCATCCATAATCCCACCCTCTTTTTCTTGATCCCCAATCTTTCCTCGCTTCGGAGATCTTCAACCTGGTTTTAATTCTTCATCTTCCTTTATCATCTCTCCCTATCAGATACGGATATGAAAACATTCCCTGCACGGTAGTTTTCTCTCGTAAACCTTACCAAAGAGACGGCAGCCCTTCACTCGTTCAGCGGTTGTAAGCAACCCCGTATATCCGGAAGACGTGCCTCTTGTCGTTTCTGGCCGCGACAGGTCATCGACATACTTCAAGGATGACTCAAAAACACCATGGCTCGTTGACTACAACTCAGGAGCATCACCCCCAAGTTCTCGGCAAGAAGTTAGCTGAAACAGCCGTTCGATTCTCTCAACAGGCCGAAAAGCTCTCTCACCAACATCCAACAAGCGATGAATCCAGCATTGCTGTCGAGGCACAATTCGTCACGCCTCATGATCCTGTCATTGTCACTTCAGACAATCAACGACTTCCTGGTGTACCTTTGCAGGAAGCACATAAGCTCAATGTCCTGCGCGAAGAACTCCAGGGTGAACCTGAAAGCGTCGAGATCAAAGAGGGTGACGAAACCAAGGAGAAGATCTCCAATGCCCAGAGCGCAGAACCAGAGCAAAAGAAAGTTGTCCAGCTACCATCGGAGCATAATGGTGAATCTATGCAGAAATCTAACACAGACAGCACGTTGCGAAAACAGACACCTCCCTCTCATACGAACCCTCTCTTCCCTCCTCTGCCCCTGTACGGCCCCCCTTCCATGATGCGCAACCTCCAATGCATGTTCTTTCGAATCAGCGCATTCTTTCTCAGCCTGGCGTTCCTCGGAGTTATTGTTCTGGGCTCGTTGTTTACAACGATTCCAATAATGTGCAGAAACATCATTTATCGCCTGACCCTTCGCGATCCGAATTCTGACCGGCCATTCTACCAAGAGGAGAAGCGCAGAGCTCAAGCAAGGCGCGAGAGCGAAAAAGCCTGGAAGAAAAAGTCAAAAAGTGGGCAGACTTTGGAACGCGTGGAAAATGCAGAGGAATTCCCACCAACTGAAGGGGGGCCAGATCCGATTATATGCGACGTCGCCTATTATGCGCGCAGAGTTGGCCTCGATGTCGAGACACTTGAGGTTCAGACCGAGGATGGCTTCATAATCGACCTGTGGCATGTTTATGATCCAAAGGAATACACGGAACTCGACGAGAGCTCAAGATCCGACCAAGGCCCCGAAGTCTTCCAAGGTCGAAGAAAGGGGCTCAAGGACCCAGCACAGAAGCCCAAATTTCCTGTGCTGCTCATGCATGGTCTTTTGCAAAGCTCGGGCGCCTATTGCTGCAACGACGATGAATCTCTCGCTTTCTGGCTTTGCAAGTCTGGCTACGATGTGTGGCTTGGTAACAATCGATGCGGTTTCAACCCCAAACATGCACTGCTTGAATACAGCGACCCGAGGATGTGGTGTTGGAATATCAGGCAGATGGGCGTTTTCGACCTCCCTGCGCTGACAGCACGAGTCATCACCGAGACAGGCTTCGAGAAGATTGGACTTATCTGTCACTCCCAAGGAACGACCCAGACATTTGTTGCTCTGGCCAAGGAACAGCGACCTGAACTGGGTGAGAAGCTGACGGTTTTCTGTGCTCTCGCCCCAGCAGCGTATGCCGGTCCTCTCATCGGCAAGATGTACTTCAAGTTTATGAGAATCATCTCTCCGGCCTTGTTCCGTCTCATGTTTGGCATCCACGCATTTATCCCCTTCATGATGCAGATGCACAAATTGTTGGATCCGCGTTTATACGGTTGGTTGGGCTACAAGGTGTTCTCCTTCCTATTCGACTGGACAGATGCACGTTGGGATCGTGACCTGCGCAACCGTATGTTCCAGTTCGCACCCGTCTACGTCAGCGCAGAGTCGATGCGATGGTGGCTTGGTCGCGAGTGTTTTGCCAAGCACAAGTGCATTCTGGCTACCAAGGAAATCACCAAGGCCGAGGAGCATCTGGATGAAAAAGTGGATGGACGACCCATGACACCACGGACCACATCAGCACTTGAAGCTCATAAAAAGCATCCCAAGGGCTCTACTGCATGGTACAACAAGCAAGCACCGCCTATGGCCTTGTGGGTATGCGGTAACGACGACCTTGTTGATGGAAGGAAACTTCTCCGACGTTTCGAGAAAGGTCGTGAGCCCCATGTTAATTTGGTTCACAGCAAGGTCATTCCTGAGTACGAGCATCTAGACGTCATCTGGGCCATAGATGCAGTCGACCAAGTCTTCAAAGAAGTTCGAGAAGTGTTGTGGAAGACTTGCAATGCTCGTGATATTTGCCGCGTTCCTGAAGGTTGTGAGACGGTGGAACCGCAAAAACACATGGCGACTGTCAGAGAGAATTCAGTAGAGGAGGTTCAATCGAGCAGCAGCGGTGAGAGTTAGATATTATCAGACACGGAGTTTGGGTGGGCAACATACACGATATACACACATATAGAAGAGATGGATCAGGAGTTAGGGGAACAAGGAACAATGATTTGGAACACAGTTTGATGGAGAACGTGTTTTGCAGATACCTCTGGCTGGCTTTTTGGATTACAACACTGCCAGGATACCTTTTGTCAAATTTCAAGTTTGGGCGATGGGGTTATTTGAAGGCGTTGGGGGTAAATGCAAGACATTTCAGACCTTATATGGATATAGGACAGGATAATAGTATATAATATAATTTTCTTAACATGATGGATTAAGCGCTAAGTCACCCAGGTGTTACCGATGTATGGTGTTGGATTATGAAGCTCAAGCAGTTCGAAACGTTTTATCTCACCCTATAACATCAATTTCGTCTGTAAAGCTGCAATAGTTCAAGAACTAGTTATCTTGTTAAGCATGCCATGCTAACTCTTAATCCTAAGCAATCTTCATATTCCTCGACAAGTAAGCTCATTTAATTAATTCAACCCTTTGACTCCACAGTCTGGCATGTTGTCTGTGTGGAACGGTATTCTCAGATTATGTACAGGCATTGCTAACGTGACAAAGTCGGAGGGAAGTCAATCAGAGAACAAACGATAGAACTAGAGGATAAACGTATGATGTTTACTTGAATGATTTTTGTACAATGTTCGAGTATTTTACAACATATTATCTCGACTCGGCTGATACTTGGCCTCTCTATGACTTTGGTCAAATCCAAGTTTATGTCTGGTTTGGTTTCCTTTCATTAATTAACCCATGCGCTCAGCCTCCTCCAGAAGCTTGTCTACACTGAACCGCGCATCACCAGCCGCGAACCAGTTCAACAGCTTCTTTCGCTCATCAGCCCTATCCTTGCGCTCACCACTCAACTCAGCCGTCTCACCTTCCCAGCCACCGTAGAACCGCTGCAGAGTCATAACCAACCACTTGGCATTCTCTGGTGTAACACCGCGATCTGGAAGAACCTGGCCCTGCATCAAGACAAGCCCCCGCTCATCAAGAAAGTCCAAGTGATGCGTAATGGTAGTGTGAGGCTGCGCAAACTCGCCTCGGTTCTTGTACTCGGCGAGCTGGGTGAAGAGGACGGTGCTCGTCTTGGACTCGGCGTCAAAGGTCCACTGAAGGAAGTGAATCTCTGCACCTTGGGCGGGATGCGGCACGGGGAGGACGAATTGGGGCGCTTTTCGTGCGGCTTCTTCCATGGCCTTGTATGTAGATGACGGAATCACGGCAGAGAGATTATGCTCAGATGAGGCATGTCGTAGACGCCAGATGGTCGTGAGCTCCTTGTCGGGAAGCTCGCGAGCCTTGGGGAGGTCGATGATGTCATTCAAGGTCTTGATAGCTGGTTTGTCGGCGCCAGTTGGCGGAGGCTTGGGAGGCGATGTTGGAGGATCGCGAGGATCTCTGGTGGGCTCGTCTTGGCCTGGAGGGTCGTCTGCGTTGGGTTGGACGACCGGAGTTTCGGGTGCTTGAGGAATTGTCCCAGTAGGAATTTTGATAGTATTCTTACGACGCTCGGCATCGATCTTATCGGCATAGGCAGTCTTGAGCTGTTCAATGCTCTCGTGTCCTTCGGCTTGAGCCTTCTGGTTGAGTTTCTCCTTGTACTTTTCGACGACGGCCTGCGAAGGTTGGGTTGTTACGAGGAAGCGAACGTCGTGAACTTGAGCCCATCGGCGCTGGTTGATGGCTCGATTGGTGCGTACCGGCGCAGCTACAAGCCGACGAAGGGCGGGGATTCGTAGCGAGGCCATGTCTACGGGTCAATTGAGTTGATAGAGCGTTTGTAGACCCGTGAACGTATCGGTTGGCGATTGTTGATGATGGTTTCTGGCGGCGGAGAAAGATTCAGTAGCAGGGATTCCTGTCGTCACTCAAGCAATAGTGGGGTCGTGTCACTACAGAAAGACGGGGGCGCCTCCGACTATGATGTCGTCGGCCGGCTTCGGAGTTACCTAGAGATGGAGTTCGCATGATGACAAAGAGAGCTTCACCAATTGGACCAATCTGATAAGCCTAAATTGAAATCCGAAATCTCAAAACACAAATACATTCAAGAAATCTGGAGTTTACTTCAAGCTTTATAACGTCACTTCTTTTTCCGCGCTTGTTTCTTCAAAGCCACTATCTGAAGCAGCTATTATCTACCCCGCCATATAAATTCACCGCTTTTGGTGGGCATCAACTTTCTGCCCCTACAGTATTGCAAGACGAGAGACAAAGTCATAGGTTTCCCGGTACAAGCTGCAGACTTTTAGGCTCTTTAGCTGCTTTCGTATACCCCCGAGTACAATCTATAGGCTCGTGAAGCCTCATAACTGCCCATCATGGCAGATTTCAGGCAGTGGGCTCTTGAATTCGTCCTTGCAGATGATGAGGGGCAACAGACGACGATAGCCCAAAAGGCCGCCAATGGTACTTTTTCTCAACTTACAGGGAATTATATGATTGAGAAATTCTGACATTCTTACAGAGATTCAGACAGCACCAGCCAACAGTAACCCCGTGGCACGATGGGTAGAAGCCGTGCAACCGTGGATGCCAGGTAGTAGCCATGAAGCAGAGAATGAGACACCCGACTGGACCGCGAGAGCTAAAGGTAACCTCCGACTTCTATCATCGTATATATCCCAGCTTTCTAAGCATATCTAGCACTGGAGTTTCTATCTCGGACGTTGGACTTTTTGAGCAAAGATGCTCTGAAGCCAAGTCAAGGTTTGTCATCTCATCTGATACAGCTTCAACCATTCCTAACAACGAATCAGTAAAATTGCTGGTCAGCTTCTTTGGAGCCATGTTTGAGGTCGACCATAAAGCCGGCATTATGGCATCAGCTACTGCTCTAAGCCAAATAGTCTCCATGAAATCCTTTCAACGCCACATGGGTCACGACATCATTCAAAAAGTCTGCAATCTACGAGACGACTTCCCACGCCAAGTATCCAAAACTCGACTCGAGATCTATCGGCTTATCCGCTTGCTTATGACGACCCCAGGAGTTGCCAGTGATCTGCAAAATACTCACGGCTCGTCCGCTGGATTCATGATCGACTTGATGCAGTTATGTAGAAGCGAGCGGGATCCTGAATGCTTGATGGCATGGTTTGATATTCTGAGAGTATTCATGTCGGAATACTCAGTTTCGCAAGATGTCTTGGATGAAGTCTACGGCATCTTCAAGCCTTACTTCCCCATTTCACTTCCCAGGGCGTCTCAGGTTGCAATCACCCCTGAAGAGTTGAAGTTGCAGCTGCGAAAGTGCTTTTCCGCTACTCGCTTGTTAGCTGATAAAGTACTTACGTTTCTTCTGGGCAAACTGGATCAAGGGGATGCTGTGACTGTGAATGTCAAGGTGAGTAATCATTCTATCCTTTGACTGAAGATGCAGAGACTGATACGAACTAGGTTGACATCCTCAAAACCTTGGAAGCATGCTTGGACGAGTATAGCCATCCTCAGCAGTCAATTGCCCCCTATGCCACTCAGATCTGGAGTAGCTTGAAGTATGAGGTACGAAATGGCGAAATCGAAGACACTATTTGGGGTACTCTGCAAGTCCTCAAGTCTCTCACACAAAGGCTCAGTGGAGATCATCTTCGTGACTACACCCTGGCCGTCACTAGAGACTGTGTCCCAGATCTTGCAACAACCATGTATGCCGCACCAGCTGGACGGCTCATGGTTAGTGTCCTGAGTGCCAAGCCAAGCGCATTTGTCTTGATGGCCGCTCCATTCCTCACACATATCAAAGAAAATCTCCGGCATCCCAAGGCTCCCGTCCACAGTCAGGATCTTCTCAAGGTCTTAAACGTTGTCCTGGAAACCCGACTTTTACTCGTCGACTCAAACATGACTGCAGATGACCGAGAGGATTTCGCTG
This sequence comes from Fusarium abutilonis, assembly GCA_021655885.1. NCBI lineage: Eukaryota > Fungi > Ascomycota > Sordariomycetes > Hypocreales > Nectriaceae > Fusarium > Fusarium abutilonis. Next base: position 17,229 of record JAJJWN010000346.1, read on the forward strand.
CTATTGACGGTTTCTTCAAATCGCTGTATGAAGAGGTTTACAAGACCGCGGTCAATCTTGGTTCGAAACCTGATGCCTCATATGACGATATCAAGACAGCTTCCCAGGCAGTCCAAGGTGCTGGAGCTTTGGTTTGCCAAAGACCCTCCAAGCCATTGGATGGCACAGGCACCAATTCAGAACGATTACTCCCTGAAGCGACATGTTCAGAAATCTGCGCGTCTCTCTTTGCCATTTTGAGAAGATCAGTTCCAGGGTACCCTCGATCTCCTCTTGGTGATGAACTCATCAACGACACAGCGAAGGCGCTGCAACGCGCGATTCGCCTATACCCCAAGGGCTTTAATCCTCTAGTAGATCAGTGCTTGGACACTATTCGCTGTAGTCGACAAAATACTGGAGCTGATGAAGCAGCCGAGACAGTCACGTCGCTCGGTGCTCTCATTGGCTTTGTAGGCTCGTCAGAACTTCCTCCAACACCTAGAGATGGATTTGACCACTTTGTCTATTCTACAAGAGCCTTTCTCTCAGAACTTTTTAATGCGCTCAAAGCAAAGTCAGATCCTCAAATCTGGTGCGCTTTGGCAGCTACCATTCAATCTATAATCCGGCATTTCAACGATGCTTGTCTAGCCCAGAACCCAGACACTGACCTTTCTGTTGAAGACGAACCTTTGCAAAGGGTCAGTTCACTGTACACTGATCTGAACCAACTTGGTGGAGAGAAGCCAACCGAGCACTCTCTTGAATACCAGAACCAGGTTCTTCAATTGGCGTCTGTTGCTGAAATCAGGCTTGAGTTTCTGCTTGTCACTCTGTTCATTGCTAGACAGCTTTACCGCAGGGCCACCAAAGTCATTGAGACACATCCCCAGACAGGAAAACAAGCTCTTAGCTTGAGTGATGACTTTGCCAACGTGGATCAGGCTTCTGGACACCAGTATCTTCATCTTATCTCCACACTCGCCGGCTTTGTCATTCGCGAGTTCACTGAATCTCAACAGACGTCTCTAAAACTTGAGAAATTCGCAATCAACCTCTTCCGAGAAGATTCTATTACTGTTCCCCAAAGCACATCCGAGCAACAGGTTTCTGGTCTGGAGACTGGCTCATCCTGGAACTGGCTGGCTTCAGAAGCCCCGAACGTTCTGTCTTTTGGTATATTGCAGGCCCTGCAACCATCAGCAGTAGCACGACTTGTATGTGTTCCCTCATTATATAATTCAGGTTCATCTTGCTAATTTAATCACAGTTCGATAACGGAGTCGCACAAGAGTTAATCCTCAGCGCTTTCACGGCAGACACAAACTTCAGCAGACCAGTAACACTTTCAATCCTCACTATCCTAGCCAACAAGTACAAGATTGAGACCCTGCCGAGTCTCGTAGCAGCCCTTGAACAGCGGACTGCAAGTCTGTTAACAGCGTCTTCATCCGGAAATGAAACTGTTCACCTGGAACAGATCACTTCTATCTTTGCCCTTGTGGCAGGAATGGTGCGACGATATAGCGGCAAGGAAGCCAAGGCATTACTCGATGTAGTGAAAGAATCACCCAAAGACCCCCAGCTTGGCCCTGAACTTGCGCGCCGACTCGAGATGATTGTGGCCCCTCAGCAACCGCTCGCCAAAGAAAACTACGCCATCGTCAAGCCCCTCTGGACACAAAAGGTATACTTCCAGCTAGTAGGCCCAATGCTACAGGCTGCTACTGGAAAAGACGCCGATGTTCAGGACCAGCAGGTCAAGGCGAGCTACAGTACCGCTGTGCTGCTTATGGTGAAGCATATGAACTTCCCCATCTACGAAGCCGATGCCGACAGTATCCTTCGAATCTCAATCGCCGTCGCGCAGAATAGCGGCATCGGTCCTGAAACCAAGGCTGCCCTTGATGTGCTCAAGAACACGCTCACGGAGGCCCCTGAGAAGGGCAAAGGCCACATTCGAAGCATCATCAAAATCTGCAGTGGTGTCTTCTCACACAAGCCTGCCTCCACAGCTATCGACTTGGAGACAGAGGGCGCTTGCGGCAAGCTCGCGCTGGAGATTGTGGGAGGTCTGCCGAGTATGTACGACTCGCAGCATTTGCTACCACATGCGCGTCAGCTACAGCGAGAGTTGACGTTGGTTTGTGGCCATCGGGTGCGAGAGGTGAGAAAAACGGCGCGGTTGGCTAGAGCGGCATGGGCGGACCTTAAGTGACACAGGCGTTTTCTAGATAAAGGCAATGTGAATGAGATAGGTTACTAGCATTGGGTATGGTGTGTCGCTGGCGCAACATAGTTAAAAAAGATTTACATGGCATAGACCCCTATTATGCTGGGCAAAATAACTGGGCAATAACTATGGTCAAGTTGATTTCTAAGCGAAAATGTCCCTAGTATTGGCTTTATCCCGTCAACGTATGGTATCAAGACATGATCCTCTGAACTCCGTAGCAAATGTAGCCTCATCTTCTCTTCTTTTTTCTTCTCTTCTCTTTATTTTACAGTACACTCTCCGTCCTAGCAACTCCATCCTACGCCTTGCGTCGCTTGCCTTCCTTGCCAGCTGCATTGGTTGTCTCAGCGGAAGTCGTGTTGGCGGCAAGGATGGCATCGAGAACGTCGGGACTGGCGTCCATCAATTCCCGAGACACAGTAACGCGCTTAGGGTCCCGCTTTCCAATCAGAGGAATCGAATTGGCGAGCAACTCCTGAAAGGGAACGGCGACGAATTGACCGGTCTCGTCAAACCACCCGCTAAAGGGCTTGGAGATCTTGAAGACGCTGGACTTTGAGTTCTTGTCGGTAACGGTGACGGTGAGGTTATAGATGGGGACGTTTTTCTTGGTAGAGCTGCTGATCGAGATCTAAAGGTGACTGTTGTTAGAGCGATACACAAAAAGGAGAGGGTGGTTTTGCCGTACCTTTTCGCCAGAAGGAGATGTTCCCTCGTATACAATTCCCTTCTCACGGAACGTAATCCATAGTGTCAAGGCGGTGTTGATTAAGGTGTAGAGCGCGACAGCAGCAGCTGTGTAATATTTCGTACTCTCAAAGCCAAACTTGTAGTCCCAGCCGAAACAAGCGGCTGCGATGCCAAAGGCAGTGTAGCCGAGCGCAAGACGAACATCAGTAAGAGTGTGCGACTGCGTAAACTTGAGAGAGTTGAGGTAGTTGGGGATAGCGTCGTCTGAAGTGTTCTTGAGGTCTGTATCGCGAAGAGCCACCGTGTCAGAAGGTTGTCTCGTGTAAGAGGGTCTAGGGGAGTTAGGGAACAGTACCTGCTAGATTATAGACGGAAATCTTCTCAGCGGAGTTGGCCATGATGAACTATAGGCCTATATTGGCTCGAAGAAAGAAATCGGGTGCTGTTGTATATTGTCAAAGTAAAAACAGCTGTTCTCCAAGAGCATAAAGTATGTATCTAAGCTCGCTGTCATGGGGATGTCTGTCGTGGGGCTGAAGCATGTGGATAGCTGTCCCTTCATTGAAAGTCTAACCGCTAAAAGCTAAGGTCCGCTAACGAATGTGGCTGCTACAGGGTCGTTTTGCTGCACAACCAATCAATAGCTCTGCCTGCTTGTGGCGCATTAGATGGCTTGGATCGTGGCTATTTGGCTTGAACTTCACAACTCCAACAGCTCCATCATAACGCGACATCAGTTTCGCCTTTCCTATCTCCTCAATCGCACGCCTTCGACTGTCGACATCATGGTGCAAGTTCCGGTTCAAACCCTTCATAGGGACCCTCAGTTATTGTACGTCAGCTTCCGATCTCCCCGCCATCGAGCCAAATAACTGACTTGAGATTCGCAGCTACTGGATCCTTATTCCCATCACCATTGTCATGGTCCTGACTGGTGTACTTCGCCACTATGTGACCGTTCTTATGGCGACCGCACCTAAGAAGCAGGATACAAAGACTATGCGCGAGCAGCGCTCCCTCGCTCGCGGTGTAGCTCTGCGATCCAACCACCATGTCCTCTCTCAAAAGGCCTTCGAGGCTCGCCGCGATACCTTGACGAGTAACTACGAGAATGGAGCATATCTTAAGGAGCCTGATCGCAAGGGTCAACCTCCTGCGAACCCTCTGTCTGACCCCAGTGCCATGGATGGCATGATGGGTATGATGAAGAACAACATGGCCATGATTATTCCCAACACGCTCATTATGAGCTGGATCAACGCTTTCTTTAGCGGCTATGTCATCAGTATGTCTGTTACTAGCTTTCTTTGGACTCGGCTAACTCTTTAAGTGAAACTGCCCTTTCCCATTACCATCAAGTTCAAGAGCATGCTGCAGGCTGGTGTCCAGACCAGGGAAATGGATCCCCGTTGGATGTCCAGTATCAGTTGGTACTTCCTCTGCATCTTTGGTCTTCAGTTTGTCTATGTCTTTCTTCTTGGTAGCGACAACGGTACGTATTCACTTGTCTATCGAGTATCTCCAATAGCTGACCCAATGCAGCTGCTAGCCAGGTCACCCAGCAAATGCAGGCGCAGCAGATGCCCAACCCTATGATGGGAGGTCCTGGCCAGGATCCCCACAAGCAGTTTGTTGCCGAGGCCGAGAACCTGGCTGTTGTTGAGCATTACTCTGTTTTGGATAACGTTGAGGAGCGTTTGTTGGCGGGTATCAAATCGTAGATTCATAGAGCGAGCAAATGTACATACGCCAAATCCAACGCGGTGACATATATCCTGGACCCTTGTGTTCTTCTTGTAGTCTTCTGGTCTTACTGTCCCTCATTATGCTCCGTCCCACCAAAGGCAGACACCAAGTCCTTCAGCAGCCATGCTGGCCTTGATGCGATAAGGTGTCTTCAGAGGTGAATCCTCAGGCTGGGTCGGTCCTGCAGGAGCTTGGTCGTGCCATTCCTCGTCGATTACCTGGAAGCGAACCATTTCATGGTTATCGTAGAATAAGCGGTCGTCATCAAGATTCCAGATCCAGAGTTGTTCACTGTGGTTGCTGGAATTGATGTCAGCTTGTCCCTTTGCCTCAATAATCATGAAAAACATACTATTCGGCGCCCTCTGGCAACTCCTCAAACGGGACAAAGATGTCGTCAAAGAAGTCCGTTCTCAGGTTGATGCCTGCAGGCGTAGAGCTTCGTATTCTGCCAATCATGACTTCACCCTTGAAGGGACGAAATACCACCATGCGAAATTCAGCTGAGTAGTGCTGTTAGCCCCCACATCAAGATCAAATGGATATGACAACAAACCATTCACATTGACTAGGCCTGTGCCATGGCCGATAAGACCTTCTGATGCCCATTCCAAATCGTACAAGCAGATGCAAAGTCCAATCTTTTGAATAACCTATCTCATTTGGTAAGTCATGAGCTTGAGACAATCGGGTACCAAAAATGGTCAACTCACTTTATTAGAGTATTTAGCATTGATGTTGTCCTCGATCGCATCTACACTTCGCTTGGAGAAGTCCTCTGGCGCAATTTGCACCAAATCGGCGATCTTGGTCTAAACATCCTGTGAGTCTTGATTCTACATAGGATCCTTGTTGGGGTGCGACATACCAATATGAACATTTTGGAAGTCGATTACAGTTGTGTCTCGCAGCTGCAATACTACCACCAAGTACAGGTAATGCAAAAAGAGTAAAAATATGGGCGTAGAGTCATGAAAAGAGTTTCATTATCATAAGAGGTTACGGATTACAGGTCATACAGCAGCCTCAAACTCGTTCCAAGTATTCAGAGAATCTTGGGAACGGCAGAAAAAGAATGCCGGCTTCACTAGCCTCTTCCGGCTAGCTGTATGCACGAGACTATCTCACCGCCTTCTGTAAAAAGGCTAGTGTCCTGTTACGTCTACCAGCTCGTCACAGATTAGTGTCAAGAGCAAGCTCCTTCTGTCTCTCTTAGGCTATCATCGTGCCTTCTTTTTTGGAAAACATCATTAACGGGCAACCGCAGTCCTTCGAGGTAGTTCTTACCTGACTGCCTCACCGTTTCAATAGCATCGCTATTTCTATTTCTTATGTCTCTTTTATAACTTAGCCCTTTTTACCTCTTTTTCAACTTGAAACTTTGTCTTTACGGCTATAACGTTTTCAAGCTTTTGACAACTCCTGAGATTCGTCTCAACCGAAACTTACAAAACCACAATAATCAGTGAACCATCGAGTCGATTGACTATCAGGCGCGTCTCGAGAGCCATCCTTGCATCCAGATCCCTCGATTGTTCATCTCGAAAACTGTCTTCTACATCTAGGAGCATCCTTCGTCGACCCTCAACTTCAACATGTCGGGTTACGGCTACGGTCCTCCACCGCCACCTCCGCCAGCTTCTTCTGGTGGCCCTCCAAGCTACGGGCCCCAAGCTCCATCCTATCCTCAACATGGTCAGGGTCGAGGCGGGCACCATGGCCGAGGACGCGGTGGTCACTACAATGGTGGCCGTGGAGACTACCACGGCTCACCTCAGGGCCATTACGAGTACGGTGGCCAGCCATACCCTCCTCATCACAGCCCTCCATATGGTGCCGCGCCCCCGCCTGCCGGAGGTTATCACCCTTCGCAGCCTCAATGGAGCCCTGAGCATGGGCATCCAGCCCACGGACATTCGCAAACTCCCATGGCATCCAACAACTACCACCCCAACTACGCTCCTCAGCCATACCCCCCTTCTCAATATCCGCAACAGCCTCCTTATGGTGGTCCACAGCCTTATCCCTATCAAGGCCCCCCTCCCCCCCCTCCTCAAAGTCACTACGTCAATGGGAGATCGCGCGGCGGTTACAATGATCGCCATGGTCCAAAGCCTCCAATGAGTGGCCCTGTGCGTCCTGGCTATGAGCATGAAGCGATGCCCCCTTCTGTTAATGGCTATGGTCAACCATATCCCCACGATCCCCGATCAGTACATTATCCTCCTGCGCAATATCCTCCTTACCCAGGACCTCCTCCACCTCCTGGACCCCCTCAACAGGATGGCTACTATGGCCATAACAACCGCCGTGGCCGAGGAGGGTTCCGAGATGGAAATTCTCGCGGACGTGGAAGTCACCATGGAAACGATAAGTCTCGTCATCATAAGCACGGACATAATGATAATCATAACAAGTCCGAAACTCCAACGTTGGGTAAGAAGAAAAAGCGCAAGATGAACACATTGGGCTTGACGCCCGGCATGGATTCCGAGTCGGAAGACGATGAAGGAGAAGAGAAGGTCCTGAATGAACTAATTGGTCAAGAGACGCTCAAGTAAGTACAGTTCTTCCTGTGCCACATTCAAGCTAACAACTGTAGCGTCAAGGATGTTGCCGCGTTTTTGGCGGATAGAAAGAAGAATTTCCCTACCAAGGCCCGCGTAGAGGCTAAAAAGGCTGCCGAGCTGGCACAAAATGGCGAAGACAAGGCTTCCTCGCTTGAGAAACAGGCCGACAAACTCAGACGGCAACTACGCAAGGTTGAATCGTCGATCAAGCGAAAGCGAGAACAAGGCGATGAGGGTGATGAGATGCGAGATCCCTCCGAGGAGTCTTCAGACGACGAGCCAGAAGTCATGTCTACTCGTTCTCACGTCGCTCCACCTCCTCCGCCACCTGCAAAGAAAGCCGACGTTTCCAAACATTGTAAATATTATTCCACTGGTGGAACATGCGGCAAGAAGGGCAAGTGCCGCTTCGTCCACGATCCAGAGGTTCGCGAGGCGGCCATGAAAGATCGTGAGGCCAACAATGGTCGGCTTACCATTCAGCAACGGCTGATTCTCAACGACAAAGAGCAAGAAGACCTCACTGTACTCCAATCAATCCAATACCTTCGCAAAAAGGGACTCATGGAGCCCGAGGATCCTATGGTCAAGAAGGAACCAAAGTTAGATAAGGCTGATCTTCCTCCTCATCCTCCCCCGTCAAGCCTGCTTCCCGCTGCATCAGCTTCACTTCCCCCTCCCCCTATCAAGCGAGAGCCTAGCTTGCCTCGCCGCAATCCGCCTCCGTCCATCATTCCTAGTGCCAATAGTAGCAGCACACAGGGGGTCAAGCCCTATGAAGGATGGCATATGAGACCTTACGGACATACCAACGACAGGCCATCCAAGAGTGATAATCTACCTTGATTATCCTAGTCCTTCATGATAACTTCCCAGAATAGCCTCAAGACCGCGTACTTGGCTTATGAGGCTGGCTGTTTTACGTCTTTGAAATGGATAGTTGTCCTTGCCTGGATTTCGGATTCCTTTTGACACTATGTATAAGTATTATATCCGGCTGCTAATTTGGCCGAGTCTGTTGTGTGTTGCGTTGCAATTGCATCTAGTCGTCCAGACAGAAATTTGGTCGTCTGAACCAGGTTGAAAAGGCTGATTGCATCGGTTGATGAGCTTTCAAGGAAACCCGCTGTAAGGTTCATGGGGACGTCTCTGGTGTGCATCGCTTTTGGATCCGGCTGGAAGAAAAGGCGTTGAATCAATTAATCTGAGGGCATTAATGGCGTCTAAGTTCTAGACTATTTGGTGTTGAAAAAAAGCCTTTTTGCTTCTAATGTGTGTCCCTTCAGGCCTTGTTCATCAGTGAGCGACCGCAAAGTTGCGGCTTGTATGTGTATTCATCCTAGCAGACGAGTAACGAGTAGTTACCATTATGCGACGCGAGTGCGTGCTGTCAAGATTAAATCATACCCAGACATCAATATGACAGGCATCACGTAGGAACAACTCCTCAAAGGAAGCCTATTGATCAAGCAGATTTCACTAAGATATCAGGGGCATGTTCTTTAAAGATAAAAATGCCGTAGCGACTCGTAAAATTTACAATTACTTCTAGACAACGAAACCATTCTGAAGCGTTGTCCCAGTATGTATCCGTATCCTATCTACAACATCGAAGTTCGCCGAGCCTGTGAATTCCCACCCGGTCGTTTTGTTTTCCCTCCTTGTCTGTAAAAGTCCGTCCAGGTCAATCCTCCACCGCGACCAAAACCATGCAGCCACCCCCTAGGAGGATGTGAGAAGAGGATAAAAGGGGAAAGATGACAACTCCGTCGCTAATGTAGCCGCCCCTAAACAAGATAGCTGGATGAAAAGTGCAACAAAAAGAATATGCATGTAGGCAAGGTAAGACAAAAAGTCAAGCTTGTAAAAAACGCCCTCTACTAACTCCTCGACCGTTGCTCGCGTAGGTAGGTAGTTGTGAAAGTTGTTTGGCATAAGGGTAAGGGATTCGGGTATGATGATGATGATGATGATGAATAGTTCACAAAAAGGAACAAAAAGCAATGGACAAATCCAAAACGAAAATGCTAATAGGTTAGATCATCAGCGTCGACCAGCACGAAGGGATTCCAAGGCTTGGCGCTTGCGAGCCTCCTTGTCAGCCTTGAGTTTCTTCTCAAGGCGTTCCTCCTCGATATCTTCACGTCGGGCAATCTGCTCAGCTCGGCGCTCTTCGACATCGATATCATCCAGGCCCGCCTCCATATCCGAGGAGGCATCAGACGCATAATCATAACGTGGACCACCTTCGTCTTCTTCGTCGTCATAGTCAATAAAGTCATCCATGTCCTCGTCATAGTCGTCTTCGTATCGTGACGACTTGGAATGTGATGGGCGAGGCGCGCGTGGAGCATTGAGGAGCGCTCCACCGCGGGGTGCCTCGCTCTTCTTCTTGGGGACGTCACCGCCAGGCAGGCGTCGTGCTGTACCGGTATATCCAGTCGTCGCCATAGCAGCCTTCTTGACCTTCTTCGGCTCCTCAGGTGGCGGTGCTCTGCCTCCAGGCGCTCTGCCTGCAGCTGGCCTGCCTCGTTCTGGCTTTGCTGGGGGAAGAGGCTTGCCGTTACGCGGATCCTTTACGGCTCCGGACACGGGTGTGCCATTCCGTTGACCTGGCTTCGCTGTTCCGGTGTAGCCTGTGGGAGGAGGAGGACCAGGTCTTTGTTTCAAGTTTTTAGCTGCGCGGGGGTCTACCTTTGTAGGTAGTTCCTCCTTTGTCGGCTTCTTCATGGTGCCTCCTTCAACCTTCTTGTGTTGGATCTTACCAACTTGACCCATCGACTGCTGGGCCTTCTGAGCCCGAGCTAGAATCTCAGCAAAAGAACCTTTCTTAGGGGGAGCACCGCGAGGCACAGGAGGTGCACTCAAGGGTCCAGGGGAGGGTCTGCTAGGGGCAGCAGGCTTCGAGACCCTGTTGGCCCCATTCATTGGTTTGGAGGATAGGACATTTGGTTTACCACCACCATTCGTTGAGCTCAAGGGTCGTTGTGACGGTGTCGGCCTGTCGAGGGGTCGTGATGGAAGGGTTGGCTTTGAAGATGAACTAGATGATTGGGCTGTTCGAGGAGCCACTGTACTAGATAGCGACGTGACTCGAGGCGCCTTGGAAATACTCGATCGAGGATCATCGTCGGCTTTTCTCTTGGGCAACGTGTTCGATCGAGGTAGGCTCTGTGTGGGTGATGGTGCGGACCCCTCGTCACCACCGCTGATCTGGGCGAGAAGATCTCCAATCTTGAAAGTCATGATTAGTCTTGTTCCTGATAGTCAAAAATCTGGCATCCGGTGAGTTACTCACAGGCATCGCGTCGCATATGAGTCAAAGAGCTTGATATATCAGTTGACAAAAGCCCTCAGAGCCAAAGAGGAGCAAGTAGCCTCGGGCGTGGATTGTGAGTCATTGAGCGACTGGCAAAAACTCAAGTCTCGTCTGTTGTCAGGCACTTTTGGACGTCTTCAGAGGCCAAAGTCCAAGGTTTTCGGTGACGTGAGGCGCAGACCCAGTACGAGGTCTCTTCGTGGTCGTATTCGCTCAAAATTTACGTCGGAGACGCCTGAGAACCAGGCGATCACAAAACTGAAGAAGGGAAAAACATACAGTTATTGAAAGGCAAAGAATCTGTCAACAGCCAACTTTATGGGCGAGGCCGTGAAAGCAGGGAAAGCGCCACAGGCTGAGCCCGGCGTTGATCACGTGGACGAGAACTGTGGCCATGCACGCTAAAGGGTCGGACCCCGGCCAGTTTTCTTCCGATACACCCCGCCTAAGCGAATTTTGGTGCCCACAGGATCAAAATTGACCTTGAGCTTTTGCAGCGTCGCGAACTTTTCACCTTTTTGTCACACCGAACAACCTCAAACCACACGGACTCGAAGGTTTCAGTCTCCGCCCAACTTGCGGTTAAATTGATTGATTTCTCGTGTTCTCCTCTGACTTCAGATGTGAGTATATATTGCCCTTGTTCTCGCTGCTTTCGCTTTGCGGTTTTACGACCCCTCCACAAGCGAGTCGCATTTTCAACGAACCCTGGCCTAACACATCTCGACCAGAAACCACATTCAAAATGAAGCACCTCGCAGCTTACCTTCTTCTCGGACTCGGAGGCAACACCTCCCCCTCTGCCGCCGACGTCAAGGCCGTTCTCGAGTCCGTCGGCATTGAGGCTGACGATGACCGTCTCAACACCCTGATCTCCGAGCTTAAGGGCAAGGACATCCAGGAGGTATGATGAACACCAAATTTCTATAACCAGTAATACACATTGCTAACATGCTGTCTTCAGCTCATCGCTGAGGGTTCCGAGAAACTCGCTTCCGTTCCCTCCGGTGGTGCTGGTGGTGCTGCCGCTGGTGGTGCTGCTGCCGCTGGCGGTGCCGCCGAGGAGGCCAAGGAGGAGGAGAAGGAAGAGGAGAAGGAGGAGTCCGACGAGGATATGGGCTTCGGTCTCTTCGACTAAGCGATCTCTATCTAGGGATACGCAGGGTTACGACGCCTAACGAATTTCGAAGATGCTACGCACGGGTTGTTCGTCGGTTCTTACATGTCTCTGGCGTGGGAGGATTGGCCGCTCATGGCTGGATTAGGTCTCTAAGGATGGGATAGACACGGCTTATGAAGATGAAAAAAAGGCGGTTCGGCTCTTCGAATAATTTTGTCTTCGATTGTGAATGTCAATGACCTCCCTTTCCTGGGTTGTGTTTTCATCTGGTGCACAAAGAGTCTAATTAGGGTTAAGGGGCAGCATCGCCCACAAGGATGTTATGACTGTTCCGTCTGACAGGTTATTACACTATGACCCTACGACTATCATCACATGGAACTTGTCTGTTCTTCTGTTGGTGATGACTGTTGTTGGGTAACGTCGCTGTGCGTCTGCATCTTCCCGGCGAATACATGAATGAGCTACCTAGGCAGAAGCTTGTGCATAGCTGACTCTTGAACCTGGATGTTCAAAGGATCAGCCAAGTTGGTATTAGGTTCCTGGTAATATTTGTTAGACTGGATCCTTAGCCTCCTCATTTCATCTGATGGTGATGGTCAAGCTGAGCCCTGCAGGATCCGAGACGGAGCATCCACCAGCTGCAGCTGTTTTGAGCATAACCCTATACCCAAGTTGTTTACTCTACTCTTTAAACCACCTTATAGACCTACAACATGCAAAACTGATGGATCTGAGCCAATTCCCAATACTACCATGTCCAGGGGCAAAGCCATGCGAGGAAGCTCCAAGCTCAGTTCAGGCCAAGAAAAACTTTGTCTGATTTGTTCGTACGCTACAAACAGAAGAAAAATGTAGATGACTTCAATCCAAAGTTGTCATTGCAACATAATCCAGTCAGTCTGATTACCCAAGAATCCCCCATAAACTCACCCCTGATATCGTCAAATATAAGTGAGTTTTCAAATGTGAAACGCATTATTACACAATGCTTGCCCGACAAACTCCCGTGTACCATCACACGCCCATTGAACGCCTCTACAGCTAAACCAAGTACGACTTGCCACGTTGTTTTTACTACTTCGCCGGACGGTATCCCGACTCGTCTCCGACCCAAGAGAACGTCCTTGGTTGGTCGCTGTTGTTGTACGAAGGAAGAGGAGAGTTGCCAGGATCTTGAGAACCAGGAAGCTCAACGGGGGCAATCTGGTCTGGCGGCTTGGGGCTAGAAGCAGGAGAAGCAGCAACAGCGCCATATTGGTGATGATCAGAGTATTGTGTGGGATGAGGGTCGCTGGAATGAAGAGTTAGCAAACAGAACGCAGGCTATTCCAGACAAGAAAACTCACTAGTACGACATTGGTGTTCCATCCTGGCTAGCCATGCCTGGATGGGTTCCGTAGGGAAGTGATTGATGCGGGCTGAGGGGCGGGCTCTGAGTGTAAGAAGTTGCCATGAGACCGGGACTCTTTGCTGGAGCCCAGGGATCCGCGACGGTTGGGTTCGGAGAGGCGTATTGGGTCTCGGTAACTGGAGGTCCTGGAGGACCAACACTGCTGCGGAAACTCTTGCGATACGCCTTGTCGAAACCTCCTCGTCGTCCGCAGAGATAGAGCAAAGCACCAGCCAGAAGAAGCACTGCAGCACCACCAACAGCAATTCCAGCAATGGCTCCAGTAGAGAGACCGTGTTTCTTTCCTCCGTCTTCGCTGCTGCTGCTGCTGCTGCTATCGTCGGTAGATTCTTCATCTGAGGCTCCAGGGTCTGCGGTAGCGGAAGGGAAATCCTCTTCGGTAGGCCATGGGTCGCCGGGTCGTAGTTGAAAGTCGACGTCCTTTGCCCTCTCTTGCCAATCATCAAGTGTCTCATTCTTAGTCTGCAGTAGTGTTAGCTGTCACTGGCCAAGGAGTAGCAAACATAGTAGGCGCTCTTACAGGATTAACCACACCCATCATGTGGTATCTCACGCAAGAACCAGGCGCACCGCAGTAAAACCAGATGGGGTCGGTATCGTTTACACGAACTCGGTATCGAGGAGCCTGTTACGATTAGTATCTCTACAACTTGAGAGTCTTGTCTTTGAGCTACTCACATCGTCGGTGATAGCCTCCACCTTCTGGGTACCACTGGAGAAGCCTGTGCGGTCTAGGTCGACATATTCGTATGGAATACATGGGTTTTCATAGTCTCCTCGGATAACCCAGTGAGCACTGGGGTAGAAGCGCCATTCGAGAATATCGCCAACTTCGGCCTTGACCTCTGAAGGGGTGAACTTGTGGCCGGACTGTTCATGATTAGCATGTTTTTATGTATGCATAGCTTCATATTGTTGACATACCGCTCCAACATTGATGGTATGTGTCGTTGCCTCTCCAGATGAGGTTCCTGTTGCAGCTTCATCGGTTGTTGATGTGGGAGAGTCTGATTCTGAAGCAGTAGCAGCCGCATTATTGAGAAACGGCTCAACTGAGGGAGGATGAGGGTGATCTGGTGCTGCAGCAGCCAACACCAGCAACGCCGAGAGGCTTATCAAGGGCTTCGACAACATTGTGAGTTGGACAACACAGCTTGTGGATAACTAACAAGCAGATCCAAGTTTGAGCACAACCAACAGTTGTTAAAGCTAAACAAGAAGAGAGGAGGAAACAAGCGGAGAAGAGAGTGTGGGAGCTGAGTAACGGGACCTAGTCTTATTACCTTCCCGTTGTTGAACGGAAGCACCGTGAGGCAGGGTTGAGTTGGTTGCCATATTGGACTAGACAACAAAGATCCATGATCCATTCATCCATCATAGTCATGGTTGGGAGGGGGGGGCTGAGTGAAATCTGAGGACTTCAGCACACCATCAGTGGACCTCTTGAGGCACTGCTCCCGTCTGCATCTAGATTTCTCAGTAAAAAGGCCCGTTGTTGTGCATGGATGCATCAGCCATGGTATGTACAGCAGCATGGGTAGGATTAGGTAGACAAAGAGACCCTGGACAATGCCAAGCCTGGTCTATGTGTGTGTCTCTCTCTCTCTCGGTGATCCCCAGATCAGCCTTGTAAAGACTACGAAGTATTTAGTTACTGTAGTTGTTTTTAGCTTTGATCTATGTGATGAATTGCATCTTTCTTTGTTCTGACCAAGGAACCGAGTTGGCTATAACGCAAAGAACAGACTAACAACAGCAGCAACAACAACACAACACAACAAACAACCAACGCATCAATCAGTCCCAATGCCTCAGCAACCGAAGCCAGCTCAAAAAAAAAAAAAAAAAAGCGAAGCGAAGCGGGGGAGCACCGGCGAGATGGCTGGTGATAAAGTGGATTCTCATCGCGTGGTTACAGTAGTGAAGCAAGATCGTACCTATCACGAGCCTTGTAAAACAAAAATTCGAGAGGCTAGAATCGCCAGAACGGGGGCTCAAGAGGAGGGAGGGGGAGGTGGAGGAAGGGACACAAGGAAAGTCAGTCAGTCAGTCATTTTCCCTCGAGTTTAGGTCAAGACCGCCGCTTTGTGCGAGTTCGGATGCCAAGGAACTGCGCGACCTGCAGCGAAAAGAGACCGAAGCCGGTGGCATACATTAGTACATACGTACTGTACATATGTATAGTAGTTAGACTGCTATACGCATGTAGGCAAGTATGTCATGACAAAATGAAGCGTAGTCAGCGGCGGATGAGTGGTTTTTGACCTTTTGATCCTAGCTGCAGCTCAGGTAGAGAGAAAGCAAATGCTGGGGAATAACCGAGAGCTTATTACAGTGCTGCAAAGCATAGGTATGTACAAGCATCCAGCTCGAGTCGATGGGTCAAACCGTTGGCCTTATTTGACTTATTTGATATCATACACCAACTCTAGAGGCTTGATCAACGCCGGATAATACAATTAAGAAAATCAACCCGAATATCATCTATCCATGTCACCCAACGCCCACACGACTTTCCCTTTTCTCAGTGTCTGGCACTTGACACCAACTCCCATCCTATCCTTTCCCTGAGTCTAGAAAAAAATAGGACTCATCCGATGCCTATAGCACCGTATTGGTAGTTGTGTAAGTTGTGTTGTGTCTTGCACGTGAAGATAATTAAATATTGCTTCCAGTCCAGGTCCTGGTCATGTCATGCTATAAGGCACAATTGCCTTGTCAATGATGGGTTGCCGGCGCGATGCCTTTTCGCTCTCAGGACCCCATTGTAAACGCCATGCTGTCTCCTTATCCAGGGCGCTGTCAAACGACTCACGGCACTCTGGAGGCAGGAGGTCTTTGATCTCATCCGATACGGCACTCAGCCCCTGGAACGAAGCGAGGAAGTCCGCCGAGCCCGCTGTGTCATTGACCGCCGATGCCGAGATGACACCCGCCGACGATGTCTCGAAGTAGGTGTCTGCCACAAAGAAGTTGCGCGCCATCTTGGCTGGGATGGGAGGGAACACGGTGCTGCTTCTGGTGGCTTCCTCGTCCTCTGGAGCAACCTGTTCGATGCGTGCTCGCGTCGGCTGCATCGTTGCTGGGTACTGCACTACATTAGTGTGGATATCGTACACGCCTCCATTGTTTAGCTTTCTTATAGCATTAATGCTGGCATTGAATGTGCTGTGAGGGTTGGCAGTCAGCAATCAGTGTGTCTTGATGTTGGACGAACAAAAGGGGGGGGGGGGTCTATGCACCTAGCCTCGCGGGCATGCTCCAGCATCCAGTTCATGTCATTCACGTTGACCTTGCGCTTCTTGGACTCGACCTTGCCGTTGGGAATTGGTACTGACGGGACGTTGGTGTGGTACACGGCACTAGCTCCGTGCCACGCAACGTACTGATTCTTGTTGTACGGCTCTCCCTCGACAAAGTGATCTTCTGGATCTGCGAGCTGGCCCTCGACGACTCCTTCAGCGCGAGCTTGGGCAACATTGTAATCATCGGTGATGCGCTTACCACCAACAATGATGCGCGCACCAAACTCACGAAACACGGATCGCGCTGTAACAATACCGATTGAACGGCCCTTGTACGAGTGAGGGATGATATCCCGCTCAATCATGTCTCGTTTCTCATCATCGTCGACAATGATCTTGTAGAGTTTGCGATGCTTGGTGAAGAATAGATAGCTGTCTCTGAAGCCGACGCACCGCGCCGGTTCTGTTGAAAGCATGTAGAGTCTGTCACCGCGGCCCGTCACTGTAAACGTTCGGCAGCGATAGTCGCGTCCGCCTTGGAGATTGCCCAGCTTGTCGACCTTGGTTTCGCCCTCGGGGTCCTCGGGCAGCACACACTCGTCGTTTGCGATCTCGGCAATGGTTCCCTCGCCATCAATGACTTGCTCGGCCTTGGGCGCAGCAGGACCTCCTTTGCGACCGCCTCGTCCTCGCCAGCCGCCCCTGCCGCGACGTCGTGGTGTATTGGCCTCGTCGGCGGGAACCGAGATCATATTATCCCAGTCCGGTGGTCGGTTCTTAGGGGGACGACCAAGCCTCTTTCTTCGAACCATGGGTTGAGGGGGTGGTGTTGGTTCCTTGACGGATTCATCTTCTTTATCAGCCACGTCGGCCGCGTCGTCTTCTTCTCCCGACTCGTCCTTTGGCTGGTGATCCTCGTCCTTTTCATCGTCAGGGTCCGGCACCTGCTGTCGCTTCGATTCCTGAGCATCGGTTTCGGCGTCAGGCATAGGCTCGTCCTCGAGGTCGGCGAAAGACTTTGGGGTGCTTTCTGATTTGGCACTGCGCGTCAGCCTCAAGCGAATCTTTCCTCGGGGCGCCATGATTGCGTTGTGTTGCGATGCGACTTTACGCGCAACTGCGCGGTGGAAGACGGGAAGAAGAAGAAAAGTGTCAGGAAAGATGAAAAAGAAACAAAACCGTCAAAAGCGCCAGATAAAAACAAAAACAAAAGCGGTATATGTGTACAAAAAGGGTGTAGGCTTCGATGACGGAAAGTGCTTGTATTGTAGTATATTGTATTTGGGTGGTTGTGGTGGTTGTGGTGGAAAGATCCAGACCTCACTCACCTAGAGCAGCCGCAGCCCGCTTGGCGGCAGCGCGACCTGAACGTCTGCCTGCCATTTCTCTGTTTTGTTTCCAAAGGCACAGGCAAGGCAAGGCAAGTGGAGGCGTCCACCCGTTCAATTGCGAGTTCCGTCGTCTTAGCTTTCTCAAGTGTCACAAAGTAAGGCAAGAAGAAAGGGGGGTGTAGTTGCACGTTGTGACAAAAAGAAAGAAAAAGAAAGGAAAGACTGTTGCTGTTTTCCTTGCCAGTTAGTTACATGAGGGAAGTTGCTGTGTGTACCGTACCTCCTCAGTAATGGTATGAGGCTTGGGTTGAGCTACGCCACGGCACGCGCTCACACTTGTTGTGATTGGCCAACGCACAGCCTTATTACAGTCTAAATTGCGACATGTCACACACTGTAGTTATCCCAAGTACCTAATACAACCAATGAGCCCAAGAGTAATCACGGAAATAAATGCAGGAAAACCCCGGGCTATTATAGTTGCTCAGCAAGTATACTCACTTCTATAGAAACCATGCTCCTATGCTTGAGACCATCCAAAACCATAGCATCTCTGGTAGTCCTGGTTCATAATATGCCATTCAACTCGTATAAACAACTCCCTACAAAGTATCCCATCCGCCATTGTTGATCTCCGCCTCTAACTTGCGACTAATCAAACTTGGTACCCCGTGGTTGAGCACCGTGTTTCGTATCATGGAATCATATCGTTTCTGGTTCAGGAACAGCTGTCGCCCATGACGCAGCTGCGGATCCGTCTCTCCATACTTGTCGATGTAAGGCGCTGGCGTGAAAGATCCGGATAATCGGAAAAGATATACGATTGAGCACTTGCGTACGTTGAGGTAGACCCCTATATTTCGTTGACACCTATGTCTTGTTAGTTTATATGACCTCTTCTAAGCCTCTGTCGAGACTCCTCTCAACTCGTACTGAAAGGGGGCACTTACTTGCGCATATGCTGTTGTGCACCGCCGATTTTTGTATTCTCTGCACGGTCCGCAGACTGATCCGTCTTCTGACAGCATGTGCCCTGGCTGCACGACAGGTCCCCGCAGAAGAGACAAATAACGGGATCTGTAAGCTCCTTTCCTGTGGTAGGGCATTTCCGTCTCGTCGCCTCCTCAATGAGGGCATCGTAGTTCTTTGGTAGTCCTATTAACTCAAAGATTCCTGGGTGACTCATCATCGCCGATCGAGGCATATCGTCCTGATCTCCAGGCCACATCACCTGATGCTTTACCCAGCCAGACACCAGTGCAGATGTTGTCTGAGGCCAGCCACAAGCAGACGAATTATCCGTGATGGCGGCACACATCTCGTCAAATGTTGGCAGCCGAAGTGCTTCGGTTAGGCGCTCTAGCTCATCGGCATCAGGCATGGGGGAAATATGACTGTTAAAGTCTACGCCATACTTGACGTAGAGGAAGATGACGCATTTTCTCAGAAAAGTGAGAGCGTACTTTTTGGAGAACGTGTACCAACTCTCCAAAGTGTCCACCCCTGGTTGCTGGAAACCACGGTTCTCACCAAACTCGACGCCTTCGGGGAACTGCGCGGCGTGGAACTCGAGGCCGCATTTTGTCACACCCAGAGCGAAGTCAGCAAAATTAGTGATAGCTGGATCTTGCGTTTGCCGGTTAGTGAGATTACCGACCCAGCTGGCAACAGGAATGTTGCGACCCATGTGATACACCAGCTTAACAAGTTCTGCCAGATAGCACAGCCGGAGCACATGAGAAATCTCGGCTTTCTGAAGCGGCACCAGACCGTAAGAGCATTCTACCAAGAACAGGAACGAGTCCATACTCAGCAACGGAGGGTATGAGTCAAGCGGCCGCCGGGCATAAAATGTCCCAGTCCCAAAGTACCGGGACATAAACAGCTGGCAGTGCTGCCTCTCACTATCCTTCTTGAACTCGGCGTCGATCTTGTTCTCGGCACCACCGGATTGTGCGCCAATAGCGATGTATGACGAAACTGTCTCCGATAGAATCCTCAAGTGCGTCAGGATGTGCTCGGGGATTTTCTCCAGAAGTGTCATCCCTAGTTGAGCTTCAACCCCTCGCTGCTGCACTTCTATCGAAGCGATGGTAAAGCCCACAGACTTAACCAGTGTGTCACTGGCGCATAGCTCACCAACGTTGTCGACCTTGGCATCAATGAGGTGGCTAGTACGAAGACCGTTGACACGAAGCGTATTCCGTAATCGCCGGTACGCTGCTAGCAATTCACCCATCAACTGGTTACCGTCTGTGCCAGCAGTGGCTGGTTGAGGATTCGTTGGCTCAGGCGTGTTCGACTCAGAAAAAGCATAGCTGACAGGCGTACCAACAGTTGACGAGTGAGACTCTGCGTCCTCTCTACCCCATATATTCTCACCCGGAGTCTGGGCTGGAAGTAGGGACTCGACAAGGCTTCCAGGAAGACTCGGCGTAAACATGTCAGGCAAAGCTGGCTCGTCAACCTCGCGCGCTTTGCTGCCGCCAATCCAGTAAGCAGAGCCCATCTGCTTTTCCAAAAAGTCGTCAAAGGTGCCCTGAGACTGTAGATATCCTGGATACGACTCATCTATACCCTTCCAGATGATGGGCACGAACGCGTTTCCTAGTGCTTTGCACAAAGGACAGACGAACTCATTGCGCCGAGTGTCTTCAGGATGATGCCTGGCGATTTGATGCGTGTGACGCCGCACGGTTGCCTCATAGTACAACTCGAAACAGCGGTAATGCATCATATGCCCGCAACCGCTTGCCACAGGACCCGATCGGCAGACATTAGAGGGGAACCCTTTGCCGATGGTCTGTCGCTCTGCGAGAAAGGTCTCGCCCTGAGCGTTAATCTTTTCAATCATCTTCCTGTTTTCATGGGCAATACCGAAGGGTCGAACGTCCTCGGCCGATCGATCAAGACTGCAGGGGGTCTGTGATGCCTCGCGAACGAAATCCGGGTCTTGGAAGTCTGTTTGTCGAAGGATGCGACTTTCGTTGAAGTGAGCAAATGTTCCGTATAGGTGACGATCATCTGGCTCTTCCTGGCAGAGAATGCAGGTCCCCACAGGATACTTCCAATTATGTTTCCGATCCTCTGTCTGCTCTTCTCCCTCGTCTTCGTCCAAGTCTTCGTCAAGATCACTGCCCCAGTCGAAAGAGGCCTGGTTTTCCATGAAGCTCTTTTGCTGTTGCTGGAACTGTGCCATGACCTTGGCCTGTCGACTCAGGGCTGCCTTCTTCCTCCTCTCACGTTCTTCCTCGGCAGACGTGTTCGCCGGCGAGGCGGTACTTATGCGATCTACGGAAGCACCAAGGTTCACGTACGCCGTCTCGAAGGTACGAGGACGCTTCTGGCGGAGACGTTTGAGCACAAGAGCAATCTTGGGATGAACCGCCTTGAACTCATCCTTGCCCGACATCATATTCAGGAGAGACACAATTGTCCTAGAGCTGTGTGCCTCGGGCATAAAGTTACTACGACCGAACCTCGTGAGTGCAATATAAACAAACGACTTTGTTGATTCTTCGCTCATGTCATCGTCACTCGACTTGTCCTCGAGAATAGCGATGAGCATGAGATGCAGCACAACTTGGAGAAACGTCTCCAGTCGAGTGAAGGGGATTGAAGGGGTAAACTTGCTGGCCACTAGGGGGTAGAGGAGCGAGTAGTAAATGATCTGAGCAAACATGCCCGTGCTGGTGAAAGCGCCCAGCTCCTCAAACAAACCTGACGGGACTGGTCGAGCCTTGGGCTCATACACAATCTCCTCCGCGGTCTTTCCTGTTCTCTTGGCCATCTTTTTCCGATAAGCCAACTCAGACTCCTCTCGCTGATTCTTGTTGTAATGTGCGATGTAGGGGTCAATCTCTTCAATGAACTCGGGCCTAAGCTCGAATGTACCAACGTCAGAAACACCCTCGGGCGGCTTGAAAGTCGCCATTTCATCCAAAACACGATGAAAGTCTTCTTGCTCCTGATATTTCTCGGGAAGCTTGTTGCAGATCTCGTTGAAGGAGAGCGGCTTGAAGCACAACACATGAGTGATATCGCGACGTATGGCGAAGAGCCGGGATTTAGTCTCGTCTTCCGAGGAGATCAAGGAGGTGCGATCGCTGAGTAGGATAATAAGAAGATGAATCATGTCTTCCACAACATCAAGGTGCTGTGCATCATCTTGAGCTTCTGATTTGAGTTCGAACAAGCCTTTGACCCAGCTCTCCATCCCGAAGCGATCGATAATCGAGGCCAGTACTCGGCTGGGACTGCAAACCACCAAAGCAGTTTGCAAGAGGAATATGTCTCGGTGGTGAGACACATCCCGTTGACCGACACCCCGGTAAGTGCTTGCTTGGTGTCGGAGGCTAATTCCGTTGCGAACCCACATATTGGCCTTGATCTGGGCAAGCCAAGCGCAAACGCGGAGAGGAAAGTCAAACGATGCAATGAGATAGTCCTCGGCAGAGTAGTTCTTTCTAGGAACTTGAGGCCTACCCATGAGTCTCGGCTTCGACTTGAGCTCTTGTTGTGTGAAACTCAACAGGTTCCGTACGGTAGATGCAGGAAGAGATCTACCGCATTCGATAAGCCAGGATAGCGTGTAATGTAGGGCATGGTGGAAGCTGATGGCATCCTTCTCGACAACAAACTTGACCACCTCGTAAGACGACGCCTCGGTATCAAATTCGAAATCACTAAGTGTCTTGAATCGAACCTCGTCCTTGATCTCACTGTGCTTGAAACGATGTCGTTCTGCACCAATAGAGCTCAATATCACTGTCTTCGCTGTGAAGCGAATTGCCTGCTGGAGATAATGGAACTCATCAGGTGGGCAGTTGCGGAAGGCTTCTGCGAGATTTCGAGCTTGAAGGTTTATCTGCCTGGTCACAAGAGACGCGGTAATCCAGGAATCGGCCTCATATTCCACGTGCTCAACCACAGCTCTAACATTAGGGCCGATACATTGATGAAGCTTGACAAGATCAAGGAACTGCATAAGGTAGCGCGGCTCACATCTGATACGCTCCTGGACGTGGGGTGCGCCAAACAAATACTTTAGATCTTGGTAAAAATGATACATTCGCCTGTTGGTGACAGATCCGCTCTCGAAACCAAGGACTGCATCGGGGGATACGTCCCAAGGATGCCCAACTTGGCGAGTTGTCAAGAAGGTGTAGAGAATGGCAAGCAAGCTCGTCATGAAGTTGCCCCGTTCGACGACTTCTGCAGTTATAGAAGGGGTGGTGAGCATTTGGAGAGAAAGGTTGATGATGGAGTGGTCTGGTTCCCGATCTCCAACCAAGTAGAGCTGGGCCAAGATGGTATAAAGGCTGGCAAACCTAAGAGCCAACACTCGCTTGAACTCAGGGATAGTCACCACCGTAGAGATATATAAAGCCCGGAGATCGTTTCTGACCTTCTTCCACATTCGTAAGTCGAAGAGAAGAAGCCAGTCGAGACGGACACGGCGAAACACGTCTTCGGCTGGAGGTATGTTCTCACGCTGTGTATAAACGGCAGGTGTCTCGATCCAATAGCGACCAGGTTTGGGTATCGCCTTTTCCGTCTTGCCAGGAGTCTTAGGGATTTCGGCATTTGCTTTGGCGTAGATCGAGGGGGCGATCAGGGGTTCTGCGGTATCCGAGTCGGAAGGTGTTGCTTCTCTGTCTCTGACCCGAGCTGGGGCTGCTGGGGCTTGACCCTGGCCCTGGCCCTGAGATTGAGCGGGAGGTGGAGGTGGAGGTGGATAGCCAGCCATTGTTGCTTCATCTTCTTCTAGTGCTTGATCGTTGTCCCTCCAGTTCATCCCAAGATCAACATCTCCTCGATCGACCATCATGACATCATCATCCTCGTCTTCATCCCCTCCAGCCACAGAGCTCGAGGGTGAGTGTTGCCCGTGTTCGTCCATGTCGGCGTCGTCGTCATCATCACCGTCTTCCTCATCGTCGTCGTCGTCGTCGATATCATCAGGGTCCATTGGAACGCCGGCGCCAGCTCCCGCGGCAGCCTGCAAGGCCAAGATGAATCGGGCATTCATTCCATCAAACCGGCGTCTGCTATCGACAACCTGTTCGTCCTCCTCCTCATCATCGATCAAGCCTAATGTATGCGTCGCTGCGCTACCCTGTCTCCAAGGATTCATGACTTGCTCGCACACGGTACGCCGTAGGATATTGCTATCATGGCCAACGCTACAACCAGAGATGTCACTCAGCCATTCAACAAGGGTTCCGCACATTTGCTCACGGAACGTATCTCTTGCAGACCGAATTGTAACGGTAACTCTGATGGCCTCCATAATATTCGCCATTTGTAAGAGCCTATCAACATTGGGCAGATATATTAGGATGCTTCGTCCAATGGCATCTGTCTCCCAGGCGTTCTCGGCTGCCATCTTTCGGGATTTGCGACAAGCACGAGCAACTTGATCCTGTACCTCTTGGACAGTGTGTTTTTCGTCATTCCATAGAATAAGAGCAAATTCGTTACATGCCTCAGCGTCGGGGCCGTAGTAGTGTGAAGACAGGCGCGAAGATTGTTCATCTTCAAGAATGGATTCCTCTGTCTTGGCCTGTCGGAGCTGCTCTGGGGAGCAGGAGATGACGTCGCAGATGTAGTCGAAAACCCGGCCGATAGTCATCTGTAGGTTCGTCACAAGATCTTCAGGCAGGCCGGCTGCCTCCTTTCCTTTGCCTTTATCAGTGTCTCCCTGTACTTTGGAATGAATGGTACAGAACAAAGGTGTCCGCCATGCTTCATCGTCTCCACAATCGCAGCAACCACTATTACCGACAGATATGTGAATCCGAACCATGTGACCAGTGTGGTCGGTTGAGTCAAAACATCGAGCACACAGGCAGCAAGTCTCGTCGGTGCCGCAGGTGCGGCACATGTAGGATGCCTCACCAGGCTTGAAGATGTGTCCGCATCGCTTCCCGCGCGCCGCTTCGGTATATTCGGCCCCTTCGACTGCGCCTTGGGAATCGCTCAACTTGAGACTGTCACCAGGTTTGCCATCTGGAAATAGAAGCCGCATGTATTTATTGTTGCCGCCAGCAAGAGACCAAAATAGGCTGTTGAGCAGTTCGCGCGAAGCTTCCTCGGTATAGCGGTAGTTGAAGCGAGCGGGCAGCTCTGCCAAAAACTGGCAGAGCTGTTGCTCCTGCGTCGACATTGAATGGTTCATGATTGAGTTGACCTCATCGTATCGTACTTAAGTCAGCTTTGTTATGTGAAAGAAAAAGAGAAATAGAAAAAGAGGAGAAATGCAGAGCGTTGACGTTGGTAATGTCGTCAGGTCCGATCCATCGGAAGGTCTAATGTTAGGTTAGGTAGGTAGGTAGGTGGGGGAGTCCGCAAATATCGGAGACAGAAGTTGAGTGGAACAGCCCAGCGGATAAGACGTCAGCGGTCATGAAACGGTGATAGCCCGGATATGGAATAAATAATCGACATATCTCTCTAAGCTTAAACGAAGAGAGTGCTAATTGAACAAGACAGTTATATGCTCTATGCAGTTGTTGGCTTAGAATATACCGGATCTGTTTTATTTACTGATCCACATTGATGTACCTGTCATTATCTTCTGTTGAGAATCTACTGTCGACCTTATTATTCTATGTTCTGGATTGATGCTGCGGAGGTGGATGTCCAAAATGACTCTTAATAAGGTATTTTGTAGGATAAATTCTCGTTGTTATCTCGTGATACTTTGTCTATAAATTCCCTAAACTACTAGAAACTTTATATAAGTGCCAAACATTTTGCAACAAGATAAAATGGATTAGACTGGCAGATGTTGATCCTCAGTGACAGATAGTCAATTGTCAAAACACTTTCTACATTAGATCAAGAAAAAGCGGCCGTGACGGGCAAGCGAACGAGATGACTCAGTCGGATAAAGAATCTCAGCATTCTGAAAAATAACAGATGCACGCGGGGCTTCATTGGCTATTGCCGGCTTCGGCGTTTGTTTGATAACAGTTAACAATGACCGACCACCAATCCAAGAACATAGGGAAACGTTGTATGCGAAATCCTGCCTGATTCCCTTCTAATTTGTACACGGCTAGTAGTACAGAATCAGTCCCTTGCCTGTTGCTCAATAATTACGATGTCGATCTCCTTATTCCTCGTCCTCATCACCACCTTCGATGAACTTGTGGCGGATGTCCTTCCATTGTCGCTGCAAATCCCATTAGCATTCGATCACATCAATCCACACCTTATTATCAGACGTACGCCTCGGTTGTAGTTGTCCCAGACCTTGTCCATGACGTTGTTGAACCCACTGTATCACAATCAGCATCCTGTCCCCGTTGGCCCGAGGAGCCCAAAGCAGCGTGAGGTCCTTACACCTCCCAAGCGAAACCGGCAGTGAAAACAGTCGCGAGCATCAGGTAGTTGGTAGAGAAAAGGCTCCTATGAAACAATTCGTATTAGTGTCGGGGGTTGTAGCATTGTCGTCTTGTCATCAGGACTTGCCTGTAGAGGGTGTTGGTGAGGGCCTGTGTGAATGCGCGATTAGCTATTATGGTCGGCGTGGGGAGTCGAGATATCATGCTTGTCTTACCATTTTGATATATGAGCGCAATTGAGCGTCTAAAACACAGCTTAAAGTCGGTGGTGGACGTCTGCGACTGGCAATTGTGAGGCTTCGATGGAAGGATGGAGAGGTTCTGGAGATTGTCAGGTCAGGAAATTCGCGAAGTTCCGGGGACAGCTTTACCTCGCTTCTAATTGGCTGCTTGGGCTAGATATCCGAGCCCCATTTTTATCGACCCAGCCCAACAACTTCGTCTTTACTTTCAAGTCATTCATTCACAGTCGCTTTGAGGGAGAAAACTCGTTCTTGCTAAAAGCATCTGTTCTTCTAACTTACTTAGCAGGACTCAGATACTCTTTCTCTGCCACTTTCTAATTTGGTTCTGACGAGGTGTTCACCACATTGTGCGGCTCATATGAGCCCCATCATCATTTAAACGACATGTTCAATGTGACTTTACTACGCCCTCTAACATTCGATGAACTTTACGAAGCTCTTTCATGAAATTAGTCAATGAAAATAGTTCCGAAGCTATGGCAGTCTCGCTCTACTTCCTCGATACGATTCAGCCCTGGAGTCATACCTTTCAAGACCGTCAGCCTCAGCTGTTTCTGATAGTTTAAACCCATGGTCCTTCTGTTCTTATCCCCGGAGGTTGAGCGAGCCAATATCCAAAGGAGCTTTACTTTCTCCGAAAATATGAGCCTCAATGCAATGCCGCCTTGATCGGGACGGAAAGTGCTGGGATCGGGAATAGGTCAATACACAAGCCTAAGTCTTGAACCTGATGAGTATGTCTTTCCTCTTCTTGTCGTCACAGTCATCCTCAAAGGTCGTTAAAATTGAGTACTATATAGGTTAAAGTTGCGTAGGATTGCCTTTCATTGAAATAACAAAGCTCGTGATCAGCAATCCATGTGTTCATACAGCACACATTTACTTTAGGCTCAACGCATAAAATACTACTAATCAACAATAGTACCTAATACCTGTAGGTTAGGTAACTACCTACCTAGGTATTATCTCTTTGAACGGTACAAGACTACAAAAGGTCACTCGACCCACTTGACCCCACGTACGAGAAGGTTACAGAAGCTTTACCTAGAGGCAGCGATAAAAGGTTGTACTTCTTGTAGCTCAGCTACTTCTATTATAGTATAGCCTCTGTATATAGCTATGCTAATTTGCTATTAACTTTCAATCTCTATTCTTATTAGCTACTGATCTTTTATATACATCCTGGCTTATATCGGCTGATTTGCTTCCTCTCATTGGCCTAGCCTCCCTGTTATAACGGCATTGCAGTCTTATGCTGCTTAAAGA
>JAJJWN010000347.1:0-35663 GCA_021655885.1 Fusarium abutilonis
GCTAATACTAAGATGTATAATATTATAATTAGACGGAACTTCTTAAAAGAACCTAGCACAGATTCCCCCAAAGGCTTTTATAATTCTTCTAGCAGTATAAATTATATACAGCTCTAATATTCAGGACTAGCGAGTTAATAGGGAATTTATCTTTAATAATAACTATTAAAAGGAAAGTACTTATTTTTAAAGCTATAATTTTATTCTAATATTATTTAAATAATTAATCTTATGAAACAAAACTAGCCATATATAATAAATAGATTATACCAAAAAGCTTTTAAGTTCCTCGAAAGCCTAAATATACCCTATCTAGGAAATATCAAAACTATATAAAAAGATTAATCACTAGCCAGCATCCACTCTACTTAACAAGTGGTACCTATTGTTTGTTAATTTTAGATATGCAGTTAAGCAATAAGAGATCGGGATAAGCTTAGATGCCTCGTAAACAACCTACGCTAGTAAATTAATCACATTTCTCTATCAATTCTCATTAACGAGAGGTCGCCTCCAGAGCTCTTCCCAATCTAGTTCATTGGTCAAGCATGAACTGAGCCTTTCCTTTAGTGAATATTATCTTCTAACGTATTAATGCAGTTATAAATATCCGTCTGTGTAGCGGTAAAGCCGCCATTTCGATGCTGCCAATATCTGGACATGTTCGTGAGAGACGCCGGCGGATACAGTTTCTGCTAGAGTTGCTTTTCTCAGAAGTGTGAGTTTGAGACTGATAGCTAACGGACCGTCGTGGAATTAGTACCAAGTTATGAGTGAAAGTGTCTTCTCTGGATACCTAGCTCCCTACCCCCATCCGGTGGCACGAACCTGCTGTTGTGGCACGAGGGGGCTTAGGTAACTGTGTTTTTTTTTGGAAGGGAGTAGGTGGATAGGCCAGGTTCGTCTGTTGTCTATCATCTAGCTGCCCTTTCGCCATGGTATATGCGATGATTGTCTGCACTTCTGAGTGACTCCAGGTTTAACCTCTTCTTCAGAAGTAAGCTTTTCAGCAATAACTAAGAAATCCTATTTCTTTTCGACAAGCTAAGTATTATATAACTAAATATATATACGATTACTAATAAGCTTTATAGTTATAATAAAGCTTTTCTGACACTAGACCTTAGTTTCTACGGCTATCAAAACCTGCTTCTCCTCCCGTAAGATCAATCAGCTTAAACAACAGCTGAATACAATCACGGCTGTCAAGATGAACACATCTTGCCTGCACTGCAGCCAGGACCACTTTGATTCTCCTGGAACGATCGCCAACGTCTATCGGCGGTGTTTGGCATTTTCTTTTCACTGCTCTCTCTCTACTACGAGCGTAGCGCATGACGGCCTAAATCACTCTTTTCGTTGGTAGCGTCTCTGGGACGGGGCTTTTCTTTGCCCCCTTCTTTTCTGCCCTCTTTTCTATCCTATAGACTGTTCTGTACTTGCTTTTCATCTTAGCCAACGATGCTGTAGATGCAGCTTGTCACGTCCCGACTCGACTAATGGCTCGGCTGGTTAACTGCTGGTGCTACTGCTTTTTTCCTCTAACCGGTCGAATGTCCATCGCCCTTAAACAAACTCAGGTGAGAATCAAGTCAGTAATAGCAAACGAGATATCATGTGATTCGTGTAGCTAAGAGTGGACAAATCATATAGACAAAGTTTCCCTAGTCCTTTCAAACATCATTTTCGAGATCATTTAATACTTGACTGACAAACGGCCCATGGCAATGCTCTTCCAGTGATCTCGATCTGCCTCAAGCTTCTTGACCCGTTCCTCCAACGCAAGAAGCCTCCGAGCCTTTCGCTCTCGAGACTTCCGCACAGCCATAGTATTACGCGCTCGCTTCATGGCTGTCGTGTCCTGGGCGTCATTCAGAACAATAGGTGGCAGTGGCTTATTGCGTCTATGGCCGTTGACGCCCAGTGCCGAAAAGCTTTGGCCAGAGTCAGGAGAGCTCGCCGACGTGCGGCGTTCGAGAGTCGGCGCAGTAGAGTCGGGTGTTGGTATATCTTGATCTTGAATCTGTATTTCTTGAAGAGACACAGTCTCGGTGTTCTTCGTTCCAGCCGCCCTACCAGATATTGATAGAGCCTCAAGGCAAAAGCCGATATATGCACCGCCCTCAAACTCGGTGAAGTCCAGGAGATCTAGGTGCATATATGAGACACTGTGAGCTGGCTGTGTAGTTGAGGGGTATTTACCTTGAAAGTTCATGTTAGCTATGGCCAGTTGTGAATCTGCTGGCTAGAATTGGGAGAATAAAGGAGTGTATGGAGGATCTAGACAGCTACAAGCTACTAATATCAACCATGAGTAGGTTCTCGATGAGTGGAACCGTGATTGACGCAGGGATGCGGTAAGGGGATGGGAAGTTGCTGAGCTCAGCGTTGGTATCACCGAGATCAGACAAAACGTGCTTTAAAAGAAGTTTACTTTTACGAAGGACAGAGGCGGCACGATGGGTGTACTTATACTACAATAAGCATAAACTTTACAGGCTTGATTCATCTACCAATAGCGAAAGCTATTTACCGTTAGTTAGCTATCCCCCGTTCAGCAGTCTTGCCTGTCCGCGACAGACAAATAGCAGCTTTGAGCTGGGTCTTGAAGAGTTGATGCTACATGACAGCTGTCTCCGATGATGCGATGACGGAAAAGCTGGAGCGTTGCAGAAGCGCCTCTGATCGCCTGACTATAGCTACATACAAACTTGGTCGTGTGCGGACTTTGAGCGCCTCAGATGTCACTGACAGACTCAAAGTGCCCCTTTTTCTTTTTTTTCTCTACGCAAGATAATCGAATTTGCGCCAGTTCCTTCAATTCCAAATACTTTCCAAAGCCGCAATAATCTGATCAACCTCCTCCACTACGACGTCTTCTGTCAGATCCTGTAAAATATCATGAAGTCAAGTGGAAAGAAAGATTCACACATACCCGTGTTGTAGTGAACCAAGCTCACCCGCACAACGCCATCATCGCTGAGACCGAGAATCTTCTCCGCCAGTCTCTTGGAAAAGAAGTGGCCCCATCGAATGCCGACATGGGAGACTGCTTCAACAGCCTCTACCACGCTCTGTGAGGACCTTCCTTCAACCGTGAAGCTTACCGTGGGCACGCGTACTGAGTTCTTGGTCGACGTCTCCCCGTAAACAGTGATCTCAGGCCGCGATACAAGGTACTTAATTAGTCGTGTATGGAGCTTCTCTTCATGCTCTGCGATGGCGGCCCACGTCTGCTTGGGGTCCTCGCCAAAATACGCCACGAGGGGTATGATAGCCTGTGTCAGCTCATAGCTAGCCCCGGCTAACTCTAGCTTATCCATCAGGCTGTCGGACGGGTTGAAATAGTGACCCAGCGATGTGACCTGAGCCTGAGCCGCCTTAGATGCGTAAAGCAAGGAGATGTGCGGGCCGTAAACCTAGAACCCAGCCAGCAGTGGTTAGCTATGCTGCTCTGCTGGTGAACTAGAAAGTCGGCATCTTGCCTGAGGTAACTTACTTTGTACCACGAGAAGGCATAAAAGTCGGCTCCGAATTCCTTGACGTCAACAGCTCGATGAGGCGCGTAAGCGACGCCATCAACTGCCAGTAAGGCGCCGGGAATCTCATGCACAACATCTGCAATGGCTCTAACATCATGGATCGTACCCAGGATATTGCTAGAATGTGTGCAAGCGACCAGGCGTGTCTTGCTGGTCAAGAGACTTCTTAAAGTGGCAGGGTTTAACTTAGGGTTTTTGCTGTCAGCAGGTGTCCACCACTTAACTGTCGCGCCGCTCAGGGCGGCATAATGAAGCCATGGGTCGATGTTGGACTCATGGTCAGCCTCAGAGAGGATCACTTCGTCTCCAGCTTTCAGTTTAAGAGCCGCGGCGAGGTTGCGCAAGACCTGCGTTGTCGAGGCTCCAATGACTGGGCGGTTCGGTTAGTGCTAATTCCTGGGACAGAGTGTTCTACTCTAGAGTCTAAACCAACCTATCTCATCAATCCCGGCATTGACGTACTTGGCGGCTGCTCTGTACGCGTTGTCGAAGATGCCGGTTGACTGAGTTGACGTCTTGTAGCTCGCGCCGAGCTGGACGTTAGTCTCGACAAGGTAGTCAGCGATGCTGTGCTTCAAGTCAATGGATGATCACAGTGATGGTACGAATTTTGCCCAGCTGCCTTTTAGCGACGGTTCCGAGAACCTGACTACCACCAGCGTTATCCCCGAAAATCTGGGGTTTTGCCAGGGCTGGGAACTGTGCCCTAGCGTTTTCGACAGAGAAGCTCGAAGGCATGCTGATGTTGTATTGCTGGACTGGGGGTACCGAACGACGTTGGTGGGTAGGGACTAGGGTTCAGGGATTGAAAGTGCCGATGAAAGAAAGAATTGGTGACACTGAGGATCTAGGAACATTGGTCTCAGCAAAGCCCCCTTTTAGTATTAGTATGTTCTGAGTCAGCCCCGGGCATAGGGGACGGCAGTTTTCTTGAATCCTTGTTATTGAACCCTGGGATATATGCAAGGTCAGCCGGCTCTGGTCTGGTCTCATCTGCAAGGTCAGCCGCTAGACTCTTCTTCCGAAGCAAAGGTTCTCTACCCATGTTCTCGGGTCATTTCTCGATTGGCCTTGTATTGCTCCATCAACGAGGACGTGAATCGATCTCAAAATCTCTACAACGTTGCAATGTTGCATTCGGCCTTGACATGTGCGCCAACATACGGTTATGACTCGTGGGGGTAATGACCGACTCAAGTTAACCCCGTCTGTCCGAGAGACAGCGTCAAGTTTGTCAGCAAGAACGAAAAAAAGAAACTCTATTTCTTTTTCCACAATTTAAGCATTATATACCTACCCAAATGCACACTACATGTCATTCACACCCCCTTCCCACGCCCTTGCCATCGCAGACACTGGGGTGTAGGGTATCAGCGAATCCATCTTTGAATTCATGTCTACGGTGGGGGCCATGCTCCATCATGTGCCAGCTTTCATCAGTATGTGCACAATGTCAGCTATCTTGTTGGGTAGTCAAACTTCTCAGACGGCGGAGAGGGCAAGTGTGACTTGATAAGTATATAAAAGGAGACGATTTACAGACAAGTGATATGGACTGCCTAAGCATCAACAAGCATCAACAAGCATCAACAAACATAAACATCCCTCTACTGTGTCTCTTACCAATTTCACTTGAACCTCAAAGGCCCAAAAAGACCACGCTACTATGAAACAAGGTAAGGATCGCCCTACGAAATGTCCGACTTGTCATTAAACAACTCGGTCAGAAATCGAGCTCGGAGGTACCCGAG
Source organism: Fusarium abutilonis (assembly GCA_021655885.1). Classification (NCBI taxonomy): domain Eukaryota; kingdom Fungi; phylum Ascomycota; class Sordariomycetes; order Hypocreales; family Nectriaceae; genus Fusarium; species Fusarium abutilonis. The sequence continues at coordinate 5,294 of JAJJWN010000347.1, forward strand.
TGCAGATCGCCCCAGTTGACGACAGCTTCGAAGCCTCGGCTGCGTTCCACGACCTCGTTGCCAAGCTCCAGCGGTCTCAGGTTCTAGCAAACATCCCTCGAGGAGTACCAGAAGTTCGGCGACGTGTTCAGGTTCTTGTGTCTGTCGATTTCGACGCGGTGTCAGCTTGGATGGGCACAGGACAACATCCTCACAACTGCCTCTCTGACTTTTCCTCGGGCATCTTCGCAGGCCGCGTCGGAGTGGGCCGACTTCTTAGGATCCTGAAACGCGTCGGCATATCTGACAAAGTGACATGGTTCATTCCCGGACATTCCATGGAGACATTTCCCCTTGAGACTAAGGAAGTCGTCGACTCGGGAGCCGAGATCGCTCTTCACGGGTACTGTCACGAAGACTGCACACAACTCAACCCACAACAAGAAGAAGAAATCCTGGACAAATGTATTGCTCTCGCACAGTCCCTGACAGGGAGGAAGCCGGTGGGATTCAGAGCTCCCCTTTATCGGATCGGCCATGAAACCATCAGTCTGCTCGAGCGTAAGGGGTTTCTGTACGACACGTCCCTGAGTGGACACGATGCTCAGCTCTACTACCTCGACTCTGGCTTTCCTCTCGCTGCGGTTGACTATTCGGAACCGGCCCGCACGTGGATGAACCCTTCACCCCAGCCCCGTCAGATCTCCGTAGTAGAGATACCTGCCAACTGGTATATGGAAGACATGACACCGATGCAGTTCCTACCCAACGTGCAAAACTCTCACGGATTCGTCACCACTCAAGCCATAGAGCAGATGTGGAAAGACCGCTTTAACTGGCTCTGGAACTGGGGGCCAGATGGCAGTGGGCCTGGGGACTTTGTGTTTCCCCTGGTTTTGCATCCTGATACCTCCGGAATGGCTCATGTTGCTGGCGCCATTGAGGGTATGTTTCAATGGCTGAAGGCATGGGGGCCTCAAGTGGAGTTTGTAACATACGAGAAGGCGGCGAGGGAGTTTCTGCAGGAGGACAAAGTTGTTGCAGCATAGAGCCATAGACTAGAGCCGACAATGTCCACGACGATTTTACATACAGGGCCGATAGTTGACTGTTGACCCCCACAAGGTGCTTTGATGTAGGTGGTGTGCCAGGACAAGGTACAAGGTAGTTGTTTGGAAACGGTTTTGACATGTACCTCTCGAGATCCACGCTAGCCTTGCGGCTCCGATGCGATTCTGCAATGCTCGGATGATAAGTGTGGGCTGAATGGCATTGTCTTCTGCAAGGAACTATGCATTGTCAGCTCTTAAGGCCTATGCATTGTCAACTGTCAAGAGCTATACGTTGTAACCCTAGCGTTTCACGCCTCCGAGTGGAATGATCAGATCACCATGTGGCAGTATGGTTCTGGTCGATTCGTTTGAGTAGAGTTAATAGGAGGGGAAAATGGTTTATAACTAGAACCATATATCGTGATATTTGGGTATCCTCAACTTCAACTCTGCCCCAAGAACAAGTTTGAGCCTTCCAAGAAAAACTGCGAGTCGTCAACATGCCTTTACTTCTATCCAGTATCCCCTCTAATTACAACAGCCTTGTGCTTTTGGCACTATTGCCTGTTGTGGCCGGAGTCATTATTTCCTTGCACCGGGTGACCAAGAACCGTCATATTCCTGGTCCTTGGCCCTGCCGAATCTCTCATCACTATGTTACGCTGTTTGACCTGTTTAGGCGACGGCCTCAAACCGTGGCAAAATGGCACCGACAGTACGGTCCCTTTGTTCTGATAGCACCCGGCCAGGTCTCCGTCTCTGATGTGGATGCCATGCGAGACTTGTATGGTACCTCTGCACGAAATCCCAAAAGTGGCTACTTTGATAACTTCCTCTACCACAATGAACGACCAATGTTTGCAGAGAAACAATGCAAGGGCCACCAGCACAAGAGGGGGCTATTGTCGTCTTTGTTCCAGGCCACTTCGGTCTATAAGCTGGATATTCAGCAGCCTCTTCGTGACAGGGTGTTGGCATCAGCGATCCGCATCCAGGAAGAGGTCAGGCAGGACGCCAGGAGGATCGTCAACGTCTTTCCCATCATCAACCACTACGCATGGGACAACACCACCGCGCTGGTTTTCGGGTCAAGCCACTGCTCACATTCAATCCAGGCCGATGAATCTGACCGTGACCTTCTAGCAAGACTCAAGAACTGTGAGCTTTGGGGAGCCGTCAGGTACAACCTCCCTCTCGTCTTCCACGCCATCAAGGCGGCCATGGCAGTCTACACGAGGTCGACAAAGTACTTCTCAGCTGAGCGCGACCTCGATGCATGGGCTACGCAGCGCCTTTCTCAAACCACAGCGGACCCCTTAGCTTCCCATGACCGGTGTGTCGTCCAAGCTATACAGCAACTCCGCCGCAATGGCCGCCCCCTCTCTGAAGATTACATGACGAGCGAGGTTATCGATAACTTGCATGCCGGCCAAGCCACAGTCACTGTGGCACTGACTTATGTCGTCTACCACCTGAGCCGAAACCCGCACTGGCAGTCGATGGTCCAGAAGGAACTTGACGATCTTCCACGAGAACTGGATGGCCTCCCGGACTATGCTCTCTTAAACAAGGTGCCCATTCTCGAAGCTTGCATTCGTGAGTCTTATCGTCTCAACCCGGTGGCTAGCGGACGAGCCGAGCGTATGCTTGCCAAGGACACCACGTACGGCGAAATCTTTATCCCTAAGAATGTGAGTTAATGGATCTACCCATCCCTTCAACCCATCCAGAAATCAATACAATGGTTCTATACATCATTCTCTGACGTTTATCCATTTCCAACCTAGACCGTTGTCTCCGCGTCGACTATTGCTCTGCACCTCGACCCCCAAGTATGGCACAACCCACTCGAATTTAACCCGCGCCGCTGGCTAGATGCCACGCCTGAGGAATTACTGAGACTAGAGCGGTCTTTCATTCCCTTTGGTTACGGCGCAAGGCTGTGTCTCGGCAAAGCCTTTGCTAATCTCCAGGTGAAGATGTTTGTGGCCGGCATTTACTCCACGTACAACACGCGCTTGGAGGCACCAGATCAAGTCATGGACCAGTGGGGTACTCAGGATGCCCTCCCTAAGCGGCTTGCGTGTAAGCTTTGCTTTGAGGAGAGGAAATAAAGTAGATTTTTTTTTATAAAGGTATAACATAGTGTATATAAGAGTAAAGGTATCATGATTTTCAAACATACTTGACGCATACCATCGATTCGCTTGATGACAGACAGGACATGGGAGTCATAGCTGGTGGCCGTAATGCGGATGAAGCATAATCAAGACACTGTAGCGCAATGCAAACAAGATAACTGTTTGGCTTGACCTTCACATTTCGTAGGAATATATGTATGTTTGGACCCAGGGGGCGACGCTCGTGGTGATAGTGAATACCATTTATTGGCGGCGTGACAGATGTCTAACCGTCTTATTCGTCTGGAAATGTTATATGATCGACATGAAATGTCTCAATTGATGCTGTGGGCGCATATTAAGATCCAAGCATAGTTCGCTCTGACAAAGATTAATGAGAGTTCATCTTGAACAAACTTCTCGAGCATAAGTATCACATAATGTGGAAAAGACCTGTTGCTTATCTATGGAAATAAACCTAACCACCAATTCCGCTGTTAATTCCAGCGTAGTTCTATCTTGTGAGTGGTGGATTGGAATTGAACGGTGCAGCTTGGACATGCCTGATTGGAGGGAAATCCCCCAGATTGCAGAGCCTCCTGGCGAGATGATCCCTCCTCGCTGAGTCTTAGTCGACACATTGAGGCATTCAAGCGAAAGGGACGTCAATGTCAGGGTTGAGGGACTAGCATCATGGTGCGAGGGAATAAGCATGCATTCCTATTATACTCAAAACAAACTTGAAGGCTATCCAGAGAAACAAACAGTTAAGATGGGCATACTGTAATGAAGGAAATTCGCGAACCACGATAGCAAGTTAGCATAATGAGAGAAAAAGGTAAGACGTTTAATTTGGAGAGTCAAGAAAACCAAGTCCTCGTCACGTAAATTCATGTAAAGAAGGTGAATGGGCAAGGTCAACAAGCAAGGATTGCGGGTAAAGTGCTCAGGAACATTTGACTTGTAAGAGATTCGGGTTTTTCGAGCTAAGATAGGCTTGAATGCATTCATCCACATGTGACCTACTACTGTAGCATCGCATTTGTCATGCATATTTGAATCCGTTCAGGCTGAATAAAGTCATATCTCATTCGCTACCTTACCTGGGACGTTAATTCCATGATACGATAGATGTACGTTTAGGAAGATCGTCCCCGACCCTGTTGCAATTATTTGGGGTAGAACTTTTGGTCTAGATGCAGATTCAATATAGCCTAAAGCCTCCCTGAGATGATTGCAGATTCATTCTCAAAGTTCCTATTCATTGTGCAGATCAAATGGTTTCATCCCAGTCTCCAGTCCCCTGATATCAACGGGCCTTACAGCGATGATGCCACCTTTCACTTTACAATGAGGTCACTACAGGATACTTTCAAGAACTGCAAGCAGATAATGCGGACATAGGCTTGAAGATCTATGGGGCTGAGCCAAAACTCAAAAAAGCATCTCATATTTAAGGGCTGCTCCCATCTCCCCACACTATATGAGTCAATAACGGCCACTTCTCTTTCTCTGACTCAAAATGCGTTTGTTTGTTCTTTTATATCTGGCGACGGCCTTGCTTGTTCAAGCAGCCAAGCCTAAATTACCCCCTTTTCCACGATTGGCGGCATATCCCAAAGCACCGGCCAAGTTCCAACTCCCCAAAGGCCCCAATCGCAAAAAGGTTTGTGTTGTCAAGTCAGGGCTTGATGATACTGGACCTGCTATCCTAAAGGCAGCTAGGAAGTGTAATAAGGGCGGCACAGTCTACTTCCCTGAAGGCGAATATACCATTGCTTCGGCACTTGATCTGACATTCCTGGACCATGTCGACTTTGCAATCTATGGAACCATCTATTTCAAGGACGACGTAACACTATGGCCTGGAAAGACCTTCAACTACCCGTACCAAAGTGTCAGCCTCTTTTGGAGATTCGGTGGCTCCAACGTCAATGTTTATGGTGGCGGAAAAGGTGTCATTGACGGCCAAGGCGAGAGTTACTGGAATGCAATGGTTGCAGACAAGAATGTCCTACGACCAATATTATTCGGGACCGACGGACTGCACCGGTCTACTATTACCGGGCTTACCATGAAGAACAGTCCCAATTGGTTCAACTTGATCTCCAACTCGACAAACGTCCTCATCAGCGATTTTGTTATCGACGTAGTTGTGAGAAACGCCTCGGCTCCAGCTAAGAATACGGATGGTTGGGACACCTATCGCAGCAGCAACATTGTTATACAAAATTCCAAGATTGTCAACACTGATGGTAAGAAGACGATCATATCCATGGATCTATCACTGACAAGTCAGACTGCGTATCTTTCAAGCCAAACTCAACCTCTGTCATTGTCCAAGGACTTGACTGTACTGGCTCTCACGGCATCTCAGTTGGCAGCCTTGGTCAATATCCTGGCCAGATTGACATAGTTGAAGACATTTACATTTATAACAACACTATGAAAAATGCAAGCGACACTGCGAGGATAAAGGTATGGCCCGGTGTTCCTCCCAACAGTGGTATCGTCGACGCTGGCGGTGGTGGTGGACGAGTCAGAAACGTAACATACGAGAAGTTCCATAGCGTCAACAATGATAGTAAGTATTTTATTTCACGTCATAACCCTAATGATGAGTCGCTAACCTTGTTAAGATGCCATCGCTATAACGCAGTGTTACTATACCAAGAATCAGACTCAGTGCGATGAGTACCCGGTAAGTCCGATGTTAGATCTCCACGTAAAGCCAGGCATATACTTATTGATATCTCAGGCCAAACTCACGATTGAAGATATTAAATTCATAGACTTCACGGGTACCACAAGCAAAAAATTCGCGCCTCGTCTCGGAGAACTTATCTGTAGTTCTCCAGATGTATGCTCGAACATTCAGACACGCAACGTCAACGTAAAGGCACCTGGAAGCGCAGAGGGATACTACAGGTGCCACAATCTGGGTAGCTCGGATGTTGATATTAATTGTCGTGATATCTGAAGCGAAGGGAGCCGAAAGAACGTGGCTCAGCATAAACTTTTCGTGTTCGAGTAGAAGTGTGTCTTTGTGAGACGGGTACAATGCTATACATCTTATCACGATTTATTTATCTATCCTCAGACTTATTAGAGGACTACTGATCAATTCCAAACTGTTATCTGGTAGATTGATCACTCTGATTGTTCCACGTCAAGGTGTTGTCACCCGGAAATGAACTTAATGGTCTAGACTATTTGGAACCCTTGTTCTTTCGCTTCTTCTCATTATCTTGGACTTGTCATCAGTGGAATCCTTGTCACCATTGATAGCAGTCAAAGTCCCCCAATCAATTTATTCCCAACGCTCAAACAATCTCTATGTCGGTCTCTTTCCATTCTTTACTACACCCGAATCACTTGCACGACTCATCAAAGATTTCATCACCATCTCTTCGATCAACGTCCTCATAGTACAGCCCGACTCGAAAAAAAAAACTTATCTTCCTTTCAAGTTCGCAGGAACATCAAGCCAAATAACCTATCAAACGGTCGTTCCCTGTGTTTGTGTATATTCTGTGACAAACCAATCTCGAAAACCCAAACACTTTTACCTTTCAAATGATTCAAACCAGGAATGAAAAAGGCTCGCTTGTGAGGAAATAAGTCAGATTGGCTCTGGTATTCTCTGCTTACCTCATCACTCCAGTCAGTCGAATGTTGGTGGTGATGCATAAGACCTCGAAAATGAATCCTTCCACACTTCATAGCACCAAACGGTAGGGTTAGCTTCTTCAATTCAATGTGTATGTTGATTACTTGTGCATTCTCAACGAAATTATTGCCTGGCGATACCAACTTGAGGCTTAAGGGCCACCAAACCTTGTAGAGGACTGAAGCCCATGACCACGACGGCGCGGTTTGATGGTCTTCAGGATTGCTTCCTAACAGACACGGGCCGAAACTCCTGGACAAGGAACAACGGTTGGCAGGATTGATGACCCACAGGAGTCCCTTCAATAATGTTTCCCTCCACAGCCCTGCTATGTAGTCATTGGGGTTGAGCTGACACTCTTCGCAGTAAGCCTGAGCCACAAGCGCGATGGCAATAGGTCTGTCATCCTCATAGGTTAGGAGACGGCCCTAGTATTCACCGACGTGCGCTTCCCAACTATGTCGATAGAAATTTCTGTTGAGGTCGAAGACCCGGGGTTTGGAATGTCGTCCGTGTTGGTCAAGACTGCAGTGTGAGTGCTTGCATTCCCATTCAACTGAGTTCGCTGTAAAATTGAGAAATCTAGTTGAAAGACTGCGTTCCTGATACGTCCACGCTCGTGCATCGATTGGCTCCGGCCAGATGATGCATGTGTTGTCAATCAGCTGTGCAATATCATATCCAGCTTGGCTTCGAACTGGTAAAGCGACGGCTGGTGGATAGAATGTTCGGTCATGTAGGAATCCTATTTCGGCCGAGGAAGCGCACGACGCGGAGAGAGTAACAATCGCGTCCTGGTAAGTACTGGCCATCTTGGCGAGCTCTGCTACTTTATCATTCTCGTCGTCCTGAATGATACAGTTTGAGTCTACCCAGAATATATGCGGCGACTGCTCAGGATCGTGAGCGAGATAGAAAATGTTGCAAGTCGATATTCGCATTACGTATTACGCTGTTTTATTGACTGAAATCATGATATTTAACACATCATAATAACGTAGCCCAAAACCCACTATGCTGAGAAATGAATGAAGACTCAAGGTGATAATCTACTTAGAGTACGAAATTGTACCTAGTAGCTTGTATAAAAGTTAGAAGGTATGCTAATAGTATATCAGCCCTGCTTCGAGAGGCTTGCAGTTGCACGATAGATAAATCTACGTAGTAACCACGCTGAACATGGAGGAGAAAGAAGCTCTCAATAGACTAAGTAAAGCTCATGATAGCAGATTCCTTACAAACTGGAGTGAGCATCTCCAACACTTGAAACCTAGTCTATTCTCGATAGACAATATTGTCAAGGCCAATCTCCCGGTTGATCTCTGCCATGCGCTCAGAGTCTGCCAGGGCAGTACCCTCAGACCCAAAGATGATATCCTAGAGAACAAGGGGTAAGCATATATGAGCATAGAAGGAGGAAATCAAAACCTTACCATTTCCTCGAGAGACAAACGTTTGGTTTCTGGTACGACGAACCAAATAAATGCAGCCCCAATCCAGGTTAGTAACCCGAAGAGGATGTAGGTTCCGTAGGTGATTCCCTCCAGCATATCAGGAGTAACTTGACCCACGCTGTGAAGAGTTAGTAACGTATGTAGACTAGGAAGTTAGGTACTTGCATAAAGTTGTTCCTATTTTATAATGTTAGTTCTTGCACTCAGACACATCGGAGAAGCTACTTACATCCAGTTACTTGAGGCACCGAGTGAGGTACCGTACGGTCGAGTGCTTAGCGGCCAAATCTCGGCGATGATGATCCAGGCACATGGACCCCATGAATCTGCGTTGGTCAGCCTCAAATCTTGCGAGAGCGCTCAGATCCTGTCAGGATAGTACTTACATCCGAAATGTACCACAAAGAGCCAGACCATACAGATAGCAGCCCATCCAGCAGCAGGTTCCTGATCAAACCGATCAATGTTCTTACCAAGAATAACAGCGATGATGATATGACAAGTTCCCATGCCAATAGCGCCAACTGTCAGTACAGGTTTACGGCCCAGTCGATCGATCCACAAAACTGCTGGGACGGTAGCGATAAACATGACGATACCGACAACACCAGTGGCCAGGAGACTCGTAGTGTTGCTGCTTAGTCCCAGCTGACCAAAGATCTGGGGAGCGTAGTACAGAACCTGCCCACTTGTAAGCGTCTCGAGAATGCGAAGTTGTAGAATTTCAACTGACAGCGTTAATTCCGGTCCACTGCTGGAAGAACATGGTGACAGTTGCCACGATGACACGCTTAAACATAGCTTTGGACTTGAACAAGGCACCAATGGCGACGAATTGAAGCTTGAAGGTGTTTGATGCTGTCTGTTCTTGTAAATGAGGGAAACGTTCAGCCAAACTTCGTTTTTCAAACAGTGACTGAGCCTTGATTTCGAGGAACTCAAGCTCGATGAGTTCATGGTCGGTTGGAAGGTCCCTCAGGTTAGCCAGAACCTGCCGAGCCTCTTCCTCCCTGTTGTGGTGCACTAGCCATCGAGGAGAGAATGGCATCCATGCCATTCCAATGAAGAGAACGATCGCAGGGGCGAGTTGAAGGCAAATTGGTATCTGCCAAGCAGCATCTGACTGTCCTTCACCAGTTCCACCGATGAAGTGGCAGCCACTTGTTCTTGTTAGTAGCATAAATCTGAGGAGGTTGGGTGAGACTGACTAGTCGATCCAGAAACTGACCATAATACCAAAAGTGATGGCCAATTGCTGCAGAGCAACCAGAGCTCCACGAACCTCTCTATAAAGCTATTAGCGTTCTCGGTCTATGCTAGTGTAGTCTAGACTGTGAAACCTACGGCGGAGCGCATTCGGAATTGTAAAGTGGAACTATGGTGGAGAGACTACCAACTCCCATGCCTCTGTTAATCGTGTTAGCTGGACTATTCAACCCCGTTGCTGGTTCTCGTACGTGATGAATCGTCCTGCTAGGATAACTTGATAGCCAGCTTGGATCGCAGTGGCCTGAATAACCACACCTATCATGAAGACAATTGTCGCAATCAAGATTCCGTATTTGCGGGAGCATAGTTCAGCAATTGCGCCAGAAAAAATAGTCCCGAGCCATGCTCCGAGCTCAAGGATAGAAGTGAGCCATCCTTTCTTGGTCTGATTCTCGATATAATCACCCATATCTGCAAACTCATCAGCAAACCTTCACAAGACCTTTGGCGGGGTTTCCTACGCCTCTCGAACGATGGCATCACGAGGATACCTGAAAACATTCCTTGATTATATCCATAAAGAATTCCACCGATGCAGGCAAACGCAGCAATACGGAACACTTTGAAGTTCTTTACAAGGGCTCTAGCACCACTTGCACCCATGAGTGCCTGACGTCGTTGCAGAGCAGCATCGTAGGTGCCTACTGTTGTCTTAGTTACACCCATCTTGGGCTCGAATGTGCTTTAGGTTGGAGGTGAATGGCTTAAACCACAGTCTGTATGAGATTGATATTTTGACGCAATAGATATCAGAGCATTGTGACAGTCCCGCCCTTTCATATTGATCACTGCATATACCTGGACAACTGCAAGCATTGCTGCCAAGGTGAATGGGGTAGGATTGTCTTTTTTGGACGAATAACGAGCGTCATTCGGTTATACAGGAGATTACAGGAATATACACGCTGATAACGTCGCGTACATGACAAAAACATCTAGCGTCACTCGCTAGACAACACGCCCAGGATTGTGTGGTATTTTTCCTTCGCTACAAACACACTTTGCAAAATTCCGTCCCCCCGCGGATGGATAATTCCAATTCAGCCTGAAGCCATTGAACTGATAATTGAAACTCAGGCTAAACTATCTGACACAATTCCAAGGCACGTGGACTTGGAAACGGTGAGATTGACATCTGAAAGGAGCAAAACTGACTGCCGATCTGCGGGGGAAGCACAGCAACACGTTTATGTTGATTATTTCAGCATGGTTTGTATTCCGCAGGTTGACCTTGAACTGCAAGACAGGCGGAAAGCTGACAATCTAGTCTATTAATGACATCAAGGGACTAATAAATTGAACGATAGTTTGTCGGGAATGTTGTTGACCACAGGCTGGTAAGCAGGTCCAGGCTCTTAGATGATAATCGAGAGCAAGCGTCTAGGCAGGGAAGCCCACGTCTTCCTTTCTTTAGGCTCCTCATGTTCCAGAAGAACAATTCCAGATTGCAGATCCATATCACTAGCCTTGACGAAAAGCTTCCAGTCACGGGTGTAGACTTTATAACCCAGGTACAACGCCAGGATAATGGGGCAAGCGAGATAAGCCATGAAGAAGGACTCGGCGTTGGGAGGGGAACCATTAGCTGCCTGTAAGCCGAGTCAGCGCAATCTGTGCCTAGATCATATGAATGAAACTTACATAAAGAGCTGAGTAGAAGCTCGCTACAAGAGCAATAGCGTTGAGGGCCACGCCAAGATAGCTGCCCCAGATGCCAAACGGTGTCTTGTAGGGTACTAGCTTAAGATCGATTCCTTGGGCTCGGAAGCCAGCACGCATGCGAATATGGGCGAGGCAAATGGTGCCCCAGACGAAGAGGAACGCAAGACCAGAAAGAGCAAGCAGCCAGTCGAAAATAGTGCCGCCCTTCTCAGACACGCCGACATACGCAAGCAGACCAAAGATGAGCTGGATCACGACACACCAAAGAGGTCGTCCTTTGCTGTCAATATAGTTGAGAAACTTGGGGGCGTGGCCGCGCTCTGCCATGGCTTGCATTGTTCGGGTTGAACCGAAAGTGCATGTATTGGCGACGGATAATACTGACACAGTGATGACAGCGTTGAAGATGGACGGTAGCACATCGATTCCGGCATCTTGAATCGCTAGGACGAAGGGTGAGGCTTTTGTGTTGGCACCAGACGCACCGAGCAGGCGGTCATCGTCGGATCGGAGAATGGTGCCGACGATGAAGAGATTGACAATATAGAAAATAGCAATACGCCAGAACACCTGCTTGGAAGCGAGGGGGATAGACTTGCGAGGATCAGCTGTTTCAGCAGCAGCGAGGCCAACCATCTCAGTACCGCCAAAAGAGAAAGCTAGAGAACTATTAGCTTGGGAGGAAATGGAAATAGTCTGGACTACCAACCAGCAACAACAAACACAGCACAAAAGCCCTTGAAGTTGGTAAAGGCACCAGGGTCATGCCAATACTTGGTTCCGAGGTAACCCTGATCGCCGACACCACCGCAGTTGATGATGATACCGAGGATGATGAAGCCCAAGCAAGCGGCAATCTTGATGGCGGACAGAACAAACTCAACTATGATGAGTTAGCGTTAGAACTGAATGCGACTTGATCAGTACGTTACCTTCTCCGTATCCACGCACACCAAAGACCTGGACAATGATAAGAGCGACAAGAAAGACAGAGACCCAAACAGCCTAGTGAACAAGTCAGATCTCGGGATCGATCTCATAGTGGTGTGCCAAGAAGGCTAAGCAGATGCCAAGCCGCCAAGTAGATGCCAAGGTAGATCATTGAATACGCACCATGTTTATATCGTCACGCCAGAACTCGATGGTTTTGGACGCAGCGATCAGCTCAAAGGGAAGAACTGTAAGCCAAGATAGAGCATATTCCCAACCACACGCAAAACCCCAAGATGGGTCTACGAAGCGGACGATATAGGTATAAAAGGCACCGTTGACGGGATACAAGACGGCCATTTCTGCGAGAGCGAGGTTGGTCATGAGTAACATGATACCGATGATGAGATCTAGATATTCCATGGATTACTACCTGTCGTTGATCAGTCGTGGGAAGGACGATTCTTACAGCCTAGACAAAGATTAGCTAGCTGTTACTCTCCAACTTGAGTTGCCTGTGTTGCTCACCAATTACCAGCGCCGCAGGACCGCCCTTGTAAAGAGCACTACCGGAACCAACAAAGAGACCAGCACCGATGGCTCCTCCGATAGCAATCATCTGCATGTGTCGGTTCTGCAGGTCACGCTTGAGGTGGCCTTGCTTGTGGGTAGAGCCTGTTTCTTCATCGTGGGGGACTGTGACCGTGGTCTCGTCCTTGGCCTCCTTGAGAGGAGGTGTTGAAGACATGATGGAACGATATGCTACGATTATGGAAGCAGCCGATGAGTAGTCGAAAGGTGAAAGAGTTCAAGAATCGGTCTTGAATAACCTCAAAGACGTTGAGGAATGTTTGGCTGGGCTTCCATGTCTTTATGTGCCAAGCCTGCAAGGGCGCTAGGCATGTTTGAAAAAGCTCAAGATAAGCTTTCTTGTGCGCTAATGCTGGTTGTCTGACGGGTTTCTTTCTGAATATCGTCCATACGCCGAGGTGGGTGGCCTAGAACCCTGACCCTGCAGTTAGAATGGTACGTTGAGGAAAGGCACAAACACCATGCTGATACTCTAGCCCACACATTATTCTCATACTCGTTTCTTCCGCAGAGACAGGTAACTGGCATGCCAGCTTGGGTCACATCGCTTCATTCTAGTTCTTCTATAATCTACTCGTCCCATTTGAGAGACTGGACACTTGTGCCTGTCCTTGATCACGCCAGCTGACGCTTAGTCTAGGTGTACGATTGTTCCATCAAATAGAAGGCGATAGCAAAGTACGAGGTCTGACCACCATATTTACAAGATGAACTATCTGCGACGAATGACATTCTTATCAAGGCACAAGGAGTCAAGATCGCCATGTTCTTTTGTCAGTCTTGACGCCACTGATCCACATAGAGCCCGATTATCTATAGCGCTTCCTGGTGGACTTGCTATGTTGCTATCCATGAAATTACAGGGGTCTTTCCTGTCGCGTTAACACTGAGGGTTTACGACAGAGTGATACTGTGTATACGGGCCAGAGGGTTGACTTGGGGTGGTAAGACAATCGTCCCCTGTTAAGATCTAATCCTATACAGGCAAGCCTCAAAAGACGTCAGCCTGTACTGAGTGTCACGCTTCTTTTCAAAAGGGTTCTAGAACAGTTCTTTGCTGATTGATAGCAAATCACAATGTCTTGCAATATCACACAAGTCTTAAGGCTCCAACGATCCCACCACTCCAGAATAGAGAGACCTTCCTAATTAAGCAGGCACTGAAATATACGCAGATAAGCTGGTGCCGATGTTCCGAAATTCAATCAATATGCTGACATGTCTGGAACGGTTGGTAGCCTAGCTCGTCTAGGACCCTAGGTAGACTATTTCGCCCCCGGACAGGCCTCCTTCTAACTTCCCCGCCACGCGTAAGCTTCTCAAGAGGTAGGGTACCATTGTTACAAAGTCAAATTGTCTTCAAGGCATACATAACCTTAGGTATCAGCCCATATGAACGCTAGGAAATTCTCCATATAGATCACATCAATACGTTGGACCGATAGTACATCATGTCGCTAACAATCTAAATTCAGATGTTCTTCATGGCTCTAAATGCAGGGCATCTGCCTGATCAAGACAGGTTGCCAGTACTTGAGCCCTTCTTGATATCTTCTCTCCAAGTGCTCCTCTCAATCTCTGACACACCTGGACCCTTGTATACGCTTCCATACAGCCCTGTCGCCCACGACTTGCCATCAGCAGCAGCCTGGCTCTCTGTACTCTGAGACCGCAAATACTTCTTGGAGGTAAAATGTCTCCTATACCATTTGCCATACGCAATCAGGTAATACAACCTGAAGCACAAGAACGCAAACTTGTCATTCTCTAGATCCTCGGGATAATTTGCACCCAAGTCCACTGCAGCCGCGATGCCGGACATGACAGCAACTTCGTGCGCGTTGACGAGGGTCCAGGACGATGCGAAACGGGTATGGTTCTTGGCGTTCAGAAACATCATCCAAGGGACAACGAATAGGTAATGCGTATAGCTATGGCACAGCTGATGCCACCAATCCTTGCGAATAATCTTGTCGTTGGCAATCTCATTGTCGGACCACAGCTTACTGTCTCGGTCCTTGTTGAGGTAAATAGTCTGGAATATGTGTTGCTCAAAGGGAACCTTTTCGGGAAATTGACTCTGATAATTGGTACAATCAAAGCACATTTCCAGCTTGGACTGATCTTCCGGATACATCTTGATGTAATACATTGGGCGATATTCAGTCTTTGCAAAGGCTAGTCGAGACGATTGGTCTGTGCCGTTGACGTTTGAGACGGCCAAATCGTCGCGATAGAAGTTTTCATAATGCTTCTTCATATAATCGGCGTCGTTGTGAGTGATGGTGATGTCGTCGCTAAACTTTGCTGAACCCAAAACCTTCTTCTCCTTCCAAGTTGCTGTCTTGCCGAGGACTCTCTTTGCCGTGTCAGCAAGGCAGCAAAGTACAAGCTCGTCGTAGTTTTCCTCTCCCACGGGTGCATCGGGATCGCCACCGGCAGGGTTATGGTGATCGGGCATTGGTGTTCGTGGCTTGAGCTTGACGATGACACCTTTCTTGTCTCTTTGAACAATCTCGGTTAATTCAGTAGACAGACGAACTGTGACGCCACGTGAAACAAGATCCTTTCTCCACGTCTCATAGAACTCTGAGAATTTGGGAAAGACAATCATTGGCGGTTTATTACTGACCACCGTGTTCTTGTCTGATGGGTACCACATTCCGTATGTCGGTGAAGTACAAAGCCTCTCAAACATGATGGCAGGGACTTCAGGCGTGGCATTACCCGTACCCAGGAACAATGCTGTCATTGGCAGGGCGATGGTGTTGGTAAACTCGTCTGAAAACCAAAAGAGCTTGAAGACCAGCTTCAGAGGCAGCAACGCAAAGAAGATCTCGAACCAGCGCATGAATTTGAGTAGAGTCGTCAATCTACGCACCTCCTTCTCGTGACGGAGCAGAAGCTGTGTGGGGAACACATTGTTCCAGAAGGTCTCGTCTTTGCCAAAGGAAACATGTAGATTACATGGGTCCGCGTGATAACCCTGTCTCGAAAACATGGTGACAGTATGGTGAAAGATGTAGGAACCGCCTTGAACACCTTGATTGCACCAAGAAGCTCCGTGTCGTTCTTTATCAATGGGGATAGAAAATGCTTGTCCACCACAATAGTCGACTGCGTCTATCAGAGTCACGTCGAATTTGTCTGGGTGCTCTGACAAATGGTGAGCAGTAGACATGCTTAACGAGTTAGTATTCATCTCATCCTTTTGATCGTGCCTAACATACCCAGCAGCACCAGCTCCTACAACAAGCACGCGCTTGCGACCATGGTTGGCCTTGTTCTCTCCGTTCTGGGCCATAAGTGCAGCGCCGTCCTGCTCGATGTCTGTATTAAAGGTATCCCCGGACATAGATGAAGGACTGGGATGGTTGTAGATTGTAAGACACAGACGGGTAGTTCTGTGAGGGCTGCTTGATACTAAATGCACGATTGTATTCAAGTCATGACGGGCTTGACTTGGCTGCTGACGTCAATGACTCTAGTGGGCCATCAACGCGCTTTCAATTTTGCTTGGCCCTTCTCGATCTTAGATGAAGCTAATTTAGTACCGATCTTGTTTCACAGCACCCATCAACTTTGGTGAAAGCTAATTGGATTGAGTGTTTTGATGACTGATCTCTGGGGATTTAAACTCCCATCTGTGTCAGAAATGTTCCTGAATCCTGAATCACGATGTCACTGGCCTAAAAATCATATACCAACGTAAAGAGTTTACCAGGGGCACTGGTGGAGGACACCTCATATTGTAAGAGCATCACTATCCCTGCATATGTATGTGCACACAGGATGAATTCAATATCACCAAATCTGCTAATTAAGTATTATGCGATATTTCCATTCTGATTTCAGATCTGGCCATAATGGCAGACTCCATAGACCCGTTAGGCCATCATTCAGTAACCTGGGATCTCACTTATACTCTTTACGTTGACTTTTACTTTCTGGTAGGCCTGCTGATAGTCTCTTCGCTAAGCTTTCTCTGTGCATGGCTGGACTGAACCAGATTATACTCGACAAAGTAGTCACCAAATCGGTACGCTGGCCGTGAGTAGAACGTTGTTTGCTCCAATTGTTGATCTGGAGCCTGATTGCAGGCTTGTTAGGGTTTTCTATCCGGTCGGGCTTCAATCTTTTCATCTTGCTCTTTTGTCTTGTAGTCACACTTGAGTCGAAGATCTAGAATCTCTTTTGTGTTTTTTGCATGTGTACCACCGAAGCAACAGCCATGGACTTCTTCCGCGCCATTTGAATCCCACCGGGTATAATTGCGATTAAGTAGGTTTGGCATAATGCACTTATGAGAGTGCTTGTGGAGATGGTAATTGCTTTCCAATCGAGTATAAGCAAGGATGGTGATAGACAGAAGTCGTTATGAATAATTCAAAAGATTATGCTCTGCATTGAAATGACGTCGATGACTTTGGTGGGCAGAGCTTCAGAATTAGCTCATGTCTCAATTTCAAAATGCACATCATGTAGCAAACTTGATGGTCAAGAACAAATGCGTAGTTCCTTTCGGCAACAGAGGTTTCCTACATACATGATTGCTACATCTATCACATTTTTTTTCCTTTCCAAAGTAGATGAAAAAAAGATACCCCGAATAAGATCAACCAATACGACTCACCTCCCCGTCAAGTGATGTGAATAGCATTAACAAAGTTCAACAGACACAAGTTGCCTACTTACCCTTGAGCCACTGAGCACGTCGATAAGTCGTCACTTCTCCCACATGGGCCGACAGATCGCATTGGACTAGACCTGAATAAGCAGATAGATAACCGCATTCTCCTCCACGCTACTCGCCTCGTGATAACCTTATAGCTTCCCCCGGTCAACTGCATTACACTTGCTGACTTGCTTGAGCAACGACTCATCACCCAGCCAATCAAAGACAGCCGGACCATACATACCATCCATCGCCGAAGCCCTGACCATGACATCAACGATTTTGGTGTTTCAATGAAGGGTTGATTGAGGTTGGGGGTTTGTGTGACCCAACCGCTGATCAGGTCGTGTACATGTGGCTTATCTCCATAGTTATCCCCCGCCATCCATCAATGTTACATACAGTCTTGACCATCCTCTTCACCTACAGAGTCGCGAGTGTAGAGAACCCAAGACAGAATGTCTGCCACTGAAACAACAAAGCTCCCTGGCGATTCGATACCCACATCCGAACTCGAGACCGCGCAGAGACATGGCTCGAGAAACGCCCTCCTCCATGGCCTCGAAGGCTTGACCTTGTACGAGAAGAAATGTGTCCTGATCAACCGCGAAATCGATGCGCAAGGGATGGGAAAATACCAGTGGTATATCTGGGGATTGTGTGGTTTCGGATACCTGATCGACCTGCTGTGGGCTCAAGCCTTTGGCCTGGTGCTGGGTCCATTGCAGCAAGAGCTTGGGTTTGGAACAGACGAGTCCGGGAATATTTCCACCAGCTTCAACGCTGGCCTGACGGCTGGCGCCTTCGTCTGGGGGTTCTTGGCGGATATTATTGGTATGATGTCTCTCGGCTCATTCGCCGTCCAACAGGTCCTCTGCCTGGACATGCCCGTCTTTTGTCTTCAACAAACGCTAACTTGTACTAGGTCGTCGCTGGGCATTCAACCTCACGTGTCTCATTGCATCCATCTTTGGACTCTGTCTAGGCGCGTCAAACAACTACAACACCTTTCTTGTTCTGACCGCATTTGTGGGCTTTGGTGTTGGAGGAAACATCCCCATTGACACAACCATCACTCTGGAGTTTATTCCTCAGGTGAGTGCCAGTCCATGGGCTATTAAAATAGCATCTAACCTCGCGATAGAACAAACGCTTCCTCCTGGCTTGTTTGTCCGTCTTCCAACCCATCGGAGTAGTTCTGTGCAGTGCCATTGCTTTTGGTTTTATCCCTGTCTACGCATGCACTCCCAACTTTTCCGAAGCCGACGCTCTGCCGTCATGCAGAATCTCTGCTCCTGGAGAAGAATGTTGTTCCCGTGGAGATAACATGGGATGGAGATATCTCCTCTTCACTATCGGTGCAATCACTCTCTTGATCTTTATTCTTCGATTCTTTGTCTTCAACTTTAGGGAAACTCCAAAGTATCTTGTCTATCGTGGGCACGACGCTGAAGCAATTCGAACGCTAGAGCGCATGGCCGAGGTAAACAAAACGCAGTGCGGACTCACCCTCGACCTATTTGAGTCTTTGCAGAATGAACAGAGTTCTGTCGGCAGCGGTGATAGCGCGACTCCTGCATTAGGAGGCGGAGCCAAGCAGCTAAATATGCAATGGTCTCAAAAGGCAAAGTTGGAGCTGTACCGGTACAAGATGTTGTTTGATGGAGCCAAGATGACCCGTCTGACAATATTGGTGTGGTTGACGTACATTATGGATTTCTGGGGTTTTACAGTAGCAGGTAAGCTGGGAGACCTGCTCGAGTCTTGAGATTCTAATTCGGTTTCTAGGCTTCTATCTGCCTTCAATCCTCGCCCAGAAGAACAGTGCTGTATCTGTTAGCCTCTCATCCACATATGCCGCATACATATACACGTATGCGCCAGGTATTGTTGGAGTGCTCATTGGAGCAATGATGTACCGAATCCCTGCCATTGGACGCAAGTGGACTATGGTATTCTCCGCAGCACTCATGGGGACCTCCATCTTTCTATTTTCAACTGTCAACACGCGTGCTAAGAACGAAGGCCTCTTTACCATGGAGTATTTCTTTCAGTCTATGTTTAATGCCGTCTTGTACGGCTGGACTCCGGAAGCATTCCCAGCTCCGATTCGTGGCACCGCTTGTGGACTTGCAGGATTCTGGGGTCGACTGTTTGGAATAGTCAGTCCCTTGATCGCACAGCATCTTTACGGCAGCAGCGGAGACATCAACAGTGTGCTGTACTTGGCGGGTAGTGTTATGCTGGGGTGCGTGATTACCACAGCACTTTTGCCGAATGACATGATGGAGAGCAAGGACGAACGCTCGTGAACTAGACCTCGTCGATATGTGAGATTGCAGGAAGCTCAGATTTGTGGTGGGTTTTGGTCAGGTACAATACATAGAGCATTATTGGGTTTGTAACCTTATGGAGTACACGATGATTAGTCGGAGTTATTGGGGAAGGTCAACTCTTACAGATTTTGGGATTACAAATAATCGTGGGTAACAGGAGAGTACATTGAGGGTCATACATAGATATATAAACGTCAAGTCGGTTGTTCTAAACTTGATTGATGGCATCACATGGTGTTCAAAATAACCTTCAGAAATGACAGGAAGTAAAGGGAATGTGTTATAGAGACTCTCACGACTCGAACCAAGGCTCTGGATCATTGCTATGATGATTCTTACTGACTTTCCAGGTTAGGCAATTCAGGGTTAAAGATAGAATCATCAGTCCTACAAGTTACAATAAGCTTAGCATGGCTACTATGTGTTTCTGTTCCACGTCTGGTATGAACCTCCGTTGGGGAACAACTTTGCTACAATACTTGAAAGTAAATCGCTAGAGTTTGATGTAGTCATTCTTTGTATTGTATAAGTTAAAATTATGTTATCGTTTTCATAAGTGTAGATGCTCAAGAGACGCCTGAGCAATTCTTTGGAACCCAAGAAGCAGTAATTCTTGGATCACGACAGCTGAAAAGACCTGATGTCACTTGAACCTCGGCTTATTCCGATACTGAGTCGGACTTTCGGGCTTATCCGACAGAGTGGATCATCAATTCTTGAAATTGCCGACATCGCCTTTCGACCGATTGATAACCACGGCCTTGAACTTCAAACAAACATGTCTGCAGTTGATAACGGAGAACTTCCCAACGTCTTTGAGACGGGCTCAGCTGGTTACGAGACACATTCAGACCGAGACACGGACAGGCTACGATCTCCACGACACGGCCTGAAGAGAATTTCTGCTGCTTGCCAGAGATGTCGCCGTAGGAAGCAAAAAGTACGTATTGGTTATTAGTTCACTGCATAGTCTACCATGTCCATGTACTTATACTATCTCATGTCTAGTGTGATGGCAAACATCCCGTTTGCAGGTCATGTGCAGCCGCAAATGTGCCTTGTGTTCCGCCAGATCGTCTTGCGGTCAAGATGAACCGGGACTGTGAGTGCGATCATCTCCGAGGCCAGGTAGCGCGTCTCAAAGACAGAGTCAATGAACTTCAATCACAACTGGCGGCGCAGTCCAGGATGTCATCGGAAACATGTTCTCAGGAGGGTTATTCGCAGATGCGACCTGCCGATACAGCGCTGAACGATCGCTCAGAGCTCGATGGCTCGGCAGGGACCCTGGGTAGGTTGTACGGGGGTCGCATGCTTCTCCCAACATTCCGTGGATCGGGTAATCATGGAAACTCGGAGACTGGCTTTATGAGTACCCCTTGGCAGCTGTGGAACGGACTGTCAGCCAGCGATACACCGCCGGCTACCACGTCAAGCACATTTTCTCTTCAGCGAGATGGCCTCGGCCTCATAGACGTGTTTTTCGACCGTCGATGGCCGCAATATCCTGTCCTCCACCGGCCAACATTCATGGAACAGCATTACATACCCTACTGTAACGGTCAGGCCAGAAACAGATTGTCTGCTTTTGAGGTACATATGGTGCTCGCGGTTGGCGCTTCGGAAAAGGCCCGCATAAGTTCCGACGCGCCTATCTCACACGAATACTTCTTCCAGTTGGCAGTACGTGATCTTGACAGCGTACTTGCGGCTGAAGATATCGACTGCATTCGCTGCCTCTCGTTACTATGCATGTTTGGCAGTAACGAACCACAATCTGTGAATTTGTGGTACACCGTTGGTATGGCATTGCGGCTTGCAGTTGGCATCGACATGCATCGGCATGAGAGTTTGGTGCACAAGTCTTTCCTGGAGGCCGAGATGCGCAAAAGGCTGTTTTGGAGCCTGTACACAATGGATCGAAGTGTCTCGATATCCATGGGTCGACCGTTGGGCATACAAGATGCCGATATCAATGTACCACTTCCCCTCATGCTTACCGACGAGCAAATTGCAGGGCCAGCCGATCGAGCTATTCCAAACATTCTGCCAGATGTCAGGGACATGTCTGCGTTTCGTCATATCGTTGAACTGAGGCAGATCAATGCTGGCATCTACACGGCACTCCATTCGGCTGGAGGTGCTAATCTCGAGAGCCCCAACCTCGACTCGATACGACAGCAACACTATACCCGTCTTAATGCTTGGTTGCTTTCCGCTCCACGATATCTTGCTCCCCTATCCATGTATCAGACCCCAGAGTGGTTCCAAATTGCGTATCATCAGGCTGTTATCAACCTGCACCGGCCGTCGCATGCATCTCCCGTAAGCAGTGCGGATGCCATCCGCCTTTGCGCCGATTCTTCTATAAGTCTCATCAGCTGTTACAACGCTTTATATGCAAAGAACAAGGTTATCTATACATTTGTTGCATTGGACTCACTGTTCATGGCTGCCGTCACCATGCTTTATTCCATAAGAGCAAGCTCAGTGGTACGCCATGAACTCACCAAGGAAGTCGTTGAATCAAACATTGAAACATGTGTCAGACTCTTGTCTAAGATATCACATGGCAAGACTGTCGGCGAGAGGAGCACGCAGATCATCCGCCGATTAGGTAATGCAACGCTGGCAGTTTTTGACACAAGCTCATCAGCGGAGAGTGAAATAGACACGGAATTCATGTCTTGGTTTGGCGTTAGGTGCCAAAATTCGCCTGGACCAGAGTATCCCACACCAAGTATCGATATTGCATGGAATGACTTATTCGAGCACGGTTACGATCTGAATAGCTTCAACAATGTACACCTACTTCTCTAGTTTAATACGGGGTGCCTTGTTGGGGTCACCATGTTGGGCCTGAATCGGGATGTTCAAAACCTTTGACGGAGCTTTGGAAAGCCACCAAATCCGGCTATTGAGATTGAATACAGCAAGAATCAGACAAAACAAGAACCGAGAAATTCACATGTGCTATATCAGATGTAGAAAGTCAAGTATGTAGAAATTGAGCTGGCTAAGTAGCCACTGAATAATACGAACATGAACTATATAGCCTCAACCGCCTATCAACATATGGAGTAGATAGCAAGAGCTTTCTCAATTACAACTATCCCTCACACCACTCGTGTGCCCATCCAGCAATTCAATCAGTCCACCGGGTGTTGACTCTGGCAACCTGGTAAATCCCTTACAGGATACCTCCAAGGTTGAAGCAGTTGAGAAGGGCAACGTTGACGAGAGCACCCTATTGCAGTTAGAAACCTGTTTCCTTGTCCCTCGGAGATACTTACCGTAGGAGCACCAGTGTTGCAGCAATAGGCATTGCCCTGGCAGTTGTCGTTGAGGACCTGGACGATGCAGCTGAGGCCACTGCAGCAAACCTGCTGGTTGTTGGCAGAGCAGATGCTGTTGCTGTTGCCGTCTCCCTTGCCGCCGTTACCACCGGAATGACCATGTTCAATCTCGGTAGGAGCAGCGATGACGGCAGCGGTCATGGCAAGGACAGAAGTGATAGTAGTGAACTGCATTTTGGATGATGATGATGATGATGATGAATTGAATGAGTTGGTGCTTGGGAGTGAATGGGATATGGATGCTGTTTGAAGATGCTGGTTGTTGCTGATGAGATTCGAGTTTAAGAGGGAGGAAGCTGGCTCTTTATACTTGAGAGCTCTCACCAAAATCGATGACTCGGCCTGACTAGACATTTTGATTCTTAAACATCCATGTCTCTGACTCTCACTGAAAACAAAGACATGCTCAAGATTGCTGTCTCACATGACGGTACTCGGTATCACGGTCCTAGATCCTCGATTGGAGATGGCACCCCGGATCTCGGGGCGATCACTGCAGATGTTTGTGGGTCTCAACTGAAAGGTGCGTATCCCTTTTACCTGAGGTCTGCCATTGGGTCCATGAGCTGAAAACAAATAGATAATTAAAACTTTCAAGGGTCATGAACGCCGCTCAGATCATACCCACCCACACGGGGACCGGGCCGAAGTCAACGTAGCTAGACAAATATGAACTGCCGAAGTAACAAAGCTAGTTATCACGCAAAGTTGTTCCAAGTCCCAACGTAAATCATGGATAGATCTACTATCTTAATGACCGCCCGCGATCCGGGGTATAAACTTCAACGGCGCTACTGCTACTCGTGAGGTGGTACAAATATACAAGAGCACAAGAGGACCACGGAATGTTCGCTCCGCAATTACGACGTAGCATCATCATGGATCAGTCTCCTCTGTCTATTCTGTAGATGCCGACAGAAGGTTGCAGAGCCACATGGGGTCAGGTCCAATACTCCAGTAATATTTCAGGAATACAGCCAAACCGTCGAAAATTCATGGCATAGACGTCGAGGGCAGTTGTCTCTCGACTGATGTGTAATACGGGTCTCGGGGCGCCACATCGTCAGAGACGTCTTCATTACCTGGAAATCGGCTTCTCTCAGGCCAAGACTATGGGTTAAGGGAGGCCACAACCTGTGGTAGTAGTATCATAGATGTTGACTAAGGTGTAGTTTGTTTTGCTCCAAGCCCTACCAAGGAACAATGTCTCTGAACAAAACATCCGCGCGTTCCTGGCTTAAAACCAAGAGTTAGTTGCCGCTAGGGATGTGCAATAATGAGGCCGGGAACTAACTTGGACTTCAGCCGGTCAATGCCGATCACCCCTTGATTTTGACGAGTATTGGACTCGGTATATTCGTCCCATCTATTACCTGAAATCGCACTTCAGTATACTTATCGAAGATCTTTACTGTTCTGAAGTGCATTTTGCTTTTCCGAAAAACACAAGGGGCACGCACGCCAAGAATACGATGCGGAGAAACGCAGGCACCCAACCAGAGGGGAAATGAGACAAGGACGTTGTATTCTGTGTCCCTGGTTTAGGGTAGCAAATTACTCCCCATTTAGTTAGGTTGATGATATTGCTTTGCGGAGAGGCCAAGAGGCCAAGACACGCCTTGGTGAGGGCAGTAGTGCAGGGGAATAATGCAATCCAGGCATGTACTGCTGTGAACTTGGTCTAAATTCGAAGGTGGTAACGACATCAAGCCTTACGAGACATACCTTCTCAATAATGCCAGGCTCAGCTCTGTGGGTAGTAATTGGAACTGGGCTCTGGAGGAGAATTCCGAAGCTGTGTATGATCTGCTAACTCAATTCTGAGTCCAACGGCTCGTCGCATTATAGTTTTTACCAGGTTCAATGGCTCAAATGCTTTCACTCCCTGATCATTGGACCACGTCTGTCCGTGTTGCAGTTCGGACTTTTCACTATCTAGTGCTTCAGGGAATACAGTAACTGCAAGGGATAGAATCCAATAGGAAACCAGCACCTGGCAAGCCACTCACTTGGCACTATTGATTATTTACGAGGATCATTTCCGAAAAGATAGTTCAGTTATATGTAGGTGTATATCTCTCCTTAACTTATGAGTAAAAGCTGGATGATCGACAATGCGGCATCCGTTTCGTGTTATACGACGTTTTCAGCTGTGGCGTCCGAAATTCAACGGAGATTGTGCAACCTCTACCAGTCGGTATTACAACTTAGACAAGACTACAACGACGATCAACCAACCACTAACTAGCTGGTGGCTTCGTATGAGTGCGGCGCAGAGAGAGTCGGTGTGATAGTACGGTTATATGGCAACGCTTCTTACTGCTTTTCCTTACCTACCGCTCCATCAGAACTCAGACCCCTATACATGATGTAACTTTTTACAATCACAAATTATTGTGTCAAGAATGACACCCTTGAGTCTATGAAGCTTCTAATGCAAATAATGCAATAATGCAACAATGCAATAACTACTTTTGGAGATATGACGTGTACAGCATGCTAAACAACAGCGCTGTTATAGGTACACCCAAGAGTCTGTTCTTGACTTGACCTTCTGGCAAGCTTAGATTGAGATGTGAAAACAAACACTGGGCTGTTTTCGGGCTTGATGTAGGAAGACCTGAATGAAGACAACGAGAATCTTGTCGCTCTTCGAAAGAGTATCACAAGTACATGTATAAGATAAGCATTACTGGCCAACATGTGGTCCCTCTTCTTCTTCTTTTCCTTCCATTAAAGCCACAGCTCCAAGTTAAACGTTATGTGCCATCTCTTCATCTCCCAAGCCATAATTTCTCTCATAAAGGTCATTATTAATGCATTGCTCTACGGGACTGCTACACTTTTATGCTTAAAACCTGTATCCTTATGACATAATCGGTCAAGAGTTACGATCTAGCTATATAGTCTTTCTCATCAATGTTCAGTAGTTTGAAGCTTTTCCTAAACGATTCTAGTTATAAACTGCAGTAAAAGATGATTTGGGTTTCTCTCAAAATCCTTCCGTTGAAGTCCTCCACTCGCATGATCCCCGGCTTATTAGAAAATGCGGTAAAAGAAGATCATCGCAGATAGGTTGATTCCTGCTTTTAGCCAAGTGAATATGTCCGCGTTCATTTTCAAGTTGAATAGTCCTTGTTAATTCCTTCCAATTGATCTATAGCATCCTCAGCACCGGCCTTGGTTGCGACCTAACCGGGATGGACTGAAGTAACTAAAACATCCTTCAATCTATGGGCGGCTCTATTTGCAAAAAGAAGAAGGTAGAACTTTCGACTCGCAATAACGAGAAAAGTTTTGAATTCATCTTTACCTCAATCAGATTAGAATATGTCCTTTAAGCTGGTATTAGCTTGGCAGTAAAGGTCCGACGAGACACAAACTAAGCGTACAGATGGTATAAAGAGATAAGAAAGAACTAATGGTGTAAAGAGGTTAACCGCAACTAGAGTCGGGATTCTTATATCGACAGTTCGACGGAAGGTCTTTTATAACACACCCGCGTTAAGGCTAACTATGTTAAAATTTCCTAACGTATTAGCATCTTCAGCCAGTCGCTTAGTTACTACTATACTAGAGAGATCCGCAACATGAATATCTGCTATAGCCCCGGATAGGCTGCCAAAGCGGCGGTACCGCGCTCGTCAGTCCATGCATATAGATATACCAGGATTCGTCTTAGAAGCGACTCAAATTGTCGTGGTAGTTTCTTCGTCATTTTCCAATTTGTATTATCAAGTCCGCTTCTCGTCTGTCTGATAACCATACCTGCAAGTCATGCATATAATATCATATTCTAATATCCTTGGAATCTAGTGCCTCAAGGATCGCGAGGCTTTAGCAAAACATTGAGTGGTCCTCTCTGCCACAGGAAGTAAGACTTGGTCCTATCCTCCCAATCCAAACTGCTGGCATCTAAGCGAATGTCAAAATTCCATAGCAGTCGTGCAATAATCAACCTCATCTCAGCGTACGCCAGGCTAGAGATAAATTAGTAAGTACAGTCTTTTCGAAGAAGCCAAATCTTTTAGCAATCGCAGGATTATCGCTGGGGATCGAGGCAGAGAAAAGCAGCGGGAAGAAAGAAAGGCAACCTACTTCTTGCCAATGCAGTCCCGTGGGCCTATGGAAAACGGTTGAAGTGCCCTCTTCGCATCATTCGCGAAGCGTGGATCGTCTAACCAGCGCTCAGGTACAAACGCATCCGGCTGGGCAAAGAATTCGGGGTTATGGTGGACGGCCCACTGCCAAACGTCGACGGAAGCCTACAGTAAGAAACGTCAGTCATATTGGGTTATCAGGTGTGACATAGTTCATACTCCTCCCGGGATGTAGTGGCCACTGATTGTGTCGCCTTCGTCACGAATTAGGCGCTGCGTGCCATTTATTATTGGTGGGAACAACCGAAGACTTTCATTCAGAACAGCTTGGAGGTATGGCAAACGTTGGAAGCTGATCAAGGCGATATCGCTCTCGGATTTGAAGTTAGATCGCACCTCGTGAACGGCTTTCTCCAGGCTCTCGGTGTTAGTCGTCAAATAGTAAATTGTCGCTGTAAGTGACGTTACCGTTGTTTTAGAGCTAGTAAAAACGAGAAGCCGGGCATTCGAGGCTAGCTCTTCAAAAGAGATGTCCTAGTAGTTGAAGCAATACTCAGCCTTACTTCACAACAAGCACGTGTTGGGGTTCAATTAGCTCACACTTCCCGAAGATTCTGTTCTTCTCATCATTGAATCAACAAAATCTGAACGATCCTCTCCCAGTGCCAGCCGCTTGCGCAGCTTATGCTTAGACATGTCTCCGTGCTCCGCCAGTTTGTTTGTCGAACTTTTTGACACAGCAAGCATGACCAGCTTGGATAACCAAGGTATGCGAGCAAGGCAAGATTGGAATGCCAAGTCATTCGCTACTTCAAGTATAAGGCGGACCCAGGAGTGATATTCCTTGTCATCAAGGCAACCGAAGGGTTCACCAAAGGCTAAGTCGCCGATTATGTCAAACGTGGGAAAGTTAAACCACTTCGCTATGTCAAGAGGCTTTGTACCACCGGAGCATTCTTCGTGTAACACGCGGATAAACCTAATGACATAACCTGTGATGATGGGCTGCTGATCCATCATGGACTGGTTTGAGAAACCATGGGCAAGAGCACGGCGAAAACGCCGATGGTCTTGACGGTTAGCACCAAGCATGTTGTCAGCATTAAACTTGGCGACGACTGCATCCTTGGAGTTCTCCCCGGTTCCGGTCTGGCGATGGCCACGAAGGTCTTTCATGGCGTCTGGGTGGTTTACAGAGAGGTCATTAGGACCGATTCTCACAATGGGACCATACTTATGATGCAACTGTCGAATCTTTCGATGACTATGGCCTGATAGAAACATGCGGATATAAGGAATGATAGAAATTGCCCAGAGCGTGGGACCAGGGAACTTGCGCAGTGGGTGGAAGCGGAGATTGTAGACGATACTGGAAATGAGGTAGGCGGTAAACTTGATGGGATCCCAGTTAGCAACTTGCCTACACCGGCGCATTACTAGTAGACTGGGAGAAGGCTCACCAAAGCCAGGGTGGAGGTTGGGAGAAGCACCGAGAGGTGCAGCTCCGCCGAGTTATCAAACAAAGAAATCAATGCCATAGCACTTCTAACCAATTTAATATTGTAGTAAAGTTGAATCGTCTCTGGGCTGGGGCTTGAAGGGGCTATATATACGCAAGTCTTTTAGCCTTAATGTAAATTAAAGTGGAAATAGATATACTTATTACTCTCATAGCTTGGCATTTTTATCTCAACCAAAATCGACAGGTCTTATGTCTCATGATCTAATAAGTGGCAAAAGCGTAACGACCCTTTTGGTACCTTGCTCCCAACTACAACTGCCGACATGTATACTGCATAACAATCATATGCAGAAGCATATGCGTGACTATTCTCCCAGTCACATAATGGATTGCAAAGGATAAGTAGTGGAGTATCTGCGGCCTGAGAAGCAGCCAGTGTTTTAGACTATGCTTAAACAGAACGTTTTGCGGGAAAGGCCTGGAAATCTTTACCGAGTTATAATGCCGGACTCTTCGTGTATAGCTCTATCCCCAAGTAGAAGGGTCCTCTGTTAGTACATCTAAGGTTACACCAAGCTGCAGCCCGAGTGGTATAGACAAATAATAATAATTTATACAGGGTGTGTTGAGTGGTGTTAAAATATATGTAGCACAAGACCTTCGGCGCGGCTATGCTAATGCCTTAGAAGTTAGGCCTTTGGCATAACGTTAATTATACAAAATAGCTTAACCTAATATAGTTATGAGGGATTTTCTATAAAACAGATCTATAGAATATATTAATATGTATACTTCAACATGCCTTCACATGTTAGATCGCCTTCGTATAGAGCAGGTTACTAACAGTTCAAGCGGAATTCACCCCTGACGAAAATTGGGTCAAGCGGCTAAGTACCTTCGGCGTTCGGAAACCATTGACGACCGAAATATACTTTGACGCGCGGTCAGTGACTAAGTTATGCCGCTGTAGATCTCGATGTTGTAACGATGAGTAACTGAAAGTTGTTATGGCGGATACATCTCCCAAGGCCACAGGCCACGAGCGCTACGACAACGAGTTCTACCGATCGACAGACACCGTCACCTGTGTAACACTAGAAGCATCATATAGGCTCTATGGAGCCTAGAGAGGGCGAGCTGCAACCCGGCGAGCATTCGACTGAGCGGGGTCTTCCCGGGGTTAGTATATCATGTTTGAATTGGTGTCACAACAATTACTAATGGACCCTTCTCAAGCTCGGTGCTTGGCTTGAGTCAATGACCTTAACGGTTTCTTCGGGTCGGATGATAATATACTTCCTGACAAATCAGCGCTGGCTCGATGGGGCATATTGTTAGTAGAAGAGGGTACTAAGAAACTGGGGTCCACGGCGTTATCTGCTGTCGTGCTGAACTAGTTGCAGCAATATGCGATGGAAGCAACTGACTTTGTTAATATTTAGGAAAAGGGACCTCTTAGCTCCCAACTTCTGGCTGGCCTAAGGACCCGGAGCTAAATAATATTAGCCACTTTACTTAAGCTACTATTTAAAAATACTACTTAAGGGGCAGTAGGTTTTATAGAGATATAAATTAGCTAGTCCTCAGATAAGATTAAGATATATACTAACTATATATATTACAAAGTATAAAATAATTAGTATTACTCTTATTATTATATTAATAATATATATTAAAATTATATATTAATATTATAAGGGCTTAAAACTTAAGG
>JAJJWN010000348.1:0-79446 GCA_021655885.1 Fusarium abutilonis
TCTCTCTCTCTCTCTCTCTTCCAGTTTTGCCGATACCAATTGCCTTCTTTGAAGAGGGGGAGAGACTCTCATGGTTTCAAGTAAAAAGAGATGATGTGAGACCAACCTACATTGTCCTGCAACACAGCATGACAGATTGGTTGGTTACTTGATGATACTGTAGCTACTGTACCTAGTGCTGTACCCCCAATCTCCCGGGCATTAAGTTAGGACTGTACTGAGGCGCCGACGGAGACGACAGGGACAGGGGTACGCTAGTTGCCAGGTAGGTAGGTAGTTATTGTGCAGCCTTTACTCCGTAGTCGAGTCGACAGTCGGCTTCACATCGTGGGGCAACCTGAGGGTGTTGTGCCGTGTTAGTGATGTACCAAATGCTGGTACTGGGGGAAAGAAAATGGCTCACTTGTTAGCCTCATCAACGTGCATCTTCGCTGGGTCGACGATGAGATACGTATCTTCACTTACATAGGTATATTAAGGCTCCTCATCTTCCTCATTGCAATTTCCTCTTCCATCCTGTTCTGTCCATCTATCTCTCTCTCTCTCTCTCATATCCAGCTCTCAGTCTTGATCTTGTCACTTTTACCACCATAAACACAAACAAATTCCTCGCTTACACGTAAACCTACATTCACCATGTCTGGCTCCGATTCCACTACTCCTGCTCAGACTCCCACCGCCCTGGGTGAGAACCGAGGCATCAAGTTCAGCTTCAAGACTGGCAACGCCCGCTACCAATGTGTCCTCCAGGACCGCGCTCAATAGTAAGTTGCATCTTGTATTTGCAAGCCAGTTCCAATGCTAACCAAACTCTTCCAGCGAGCGCACCAAGGCTTCCCGACAGAACTCAACCGACTCTGTCTCATCGACCGACTCTACCAAGACTGAGAAGTCCTCTCACTAATGCACTCTGCATTGGGGAGTTTGGGATCATGGCGTCTTGATATTCCCTCAGCCCTACCTACCCGCCTCGGTGTAAATGGCCGTGGAAGGGGGAGGAGGTTGGCAGGGCTCGATGGCGACCACATCAACAAAACGGGGGAAAGTTTTTCATTTTGTACCACAATTATTTGGCATTAGCGATGGCTTTACAACGGGACGTATGGCGTCTAAATTGAATCAAAACTATCTTTTTTACTGTTATCATCTACACACTTTGCTGGCATGTTGCATATATGTGTGATATTAGGTATATGTCGAAACTCGAGTTAACATGACAGCATGGCTGGCCTGATCGCATCCCGGCACGCATCAAGTCTCGGCGCTGCAGGCATCATATACCCAGTTAGAGCAAGCAAGTGACAAACTGGCAGGTGGATTTTGGACTTGACGTCAAACTGCTGCAAGACCCCGAATGCCAAAAAAGAAAAAAAAGAGGACCGCAATATTAGATGCCTCGGTATCTTCCTTGGAGTTTGGAGCTGGACTGACGCAAAATGCTCCACCGCTCAGGTCCCTTTTTGCCTTCGAAACTTCGAAATCAGGAACAAAAAAGTCCGGTGGAGGTTGAGCAAATTGAAGTCTGGGATGTTTTTCCCCGAGAAAAGGCCAGGCGGGTCCGGCTGCGGAAGAAAGGTCGGCGTTCGGGGCCTTGGGTTCCGGCGGCTGTGGCGACAGAGGACGGAGGATAAAAAAGCGACCGCCGTCAGATTCAGATTGGATCGGAAGGGTCGGCCGGGCCGGACAATTTGAGACAATCACCAAGTGATTTGATTTGTTGGCTTTTATCATGTCCCTTTTCTCTTTGTCTCTTGTCTAGGTACCTAGCTGCTTTGTTGCATGGAAATACAAGAGTCACAAACTAGCAATTGTTTAAACCTCAGCAAAAGAGTTACAGTTACATTTGATTTTGACTTGGCTGAGAATGCGTACGCCATGTACGACAACTATACGCCAGGCTTCGTCATGTCGTGCCTGGCTAGCAACGTACATACAGTACACGAACCATGTTTGAGCTTGGAGCAGGCCCAGGCTTACTCGAGCAGAGGACATGTTCCGACCATCGGTGCCGCACCATCCCATTGCACTATGATAGGTACAGTTAATGGGATGATAGACGGGATCCGATCGGCGACG
Source organism: Fusarium abutilonis (assembly GCA_021655885.1). Taxonomy (NCBI): domain Eukaryota; kingdom Fungi; phylum Ascomycota; class Sordariomycetes; order Hypocreales; family Nectriaceae; genus Fusarium; species Fusarium abutilonis. The sequence goes on from JAJJWN010000348.1 coordinate 2,077, forward strand.
TGCTCGTAATACCTACCTTTTTGAAGATGCTCGTCTTACAGTCCATTGAGAGGAGCTACGAATACAATGGCATCTCACTGAGTAAAGTTAAGAGTTTCAGGGGCCTCAGCCAAGTTTATTCCCCGAGTAAGGTATTGTCGTGTGTCCCTTTTCTTCCAAAGCGCGTGATGGCAACATGTTCGTCGCTGTGCATATCACATCACGTCACGCGCCATCCTAAAGCGGCGGTCGAGAGTTTACAACGAACACTCGAGGGACAAGATGCGGCGCAATGTAATTGTAAAAGCATAGGAGACACCGCTATTTATTATCCACAGCACAGATGCAAAGCCATTTCCGAAATGTTTATGTCTTTTTTACTGTGAAAGAAAAAGTAAAGCATCTGCATAGCCCACCTCAGATTAAGTTAGTTGGCTTGTTGGCCGAGTCGTGGTCGTAGTTGATGTTTAACGCTGCACTTCTTAAGTCCTCGTCGTCCCTCTCAATCCCACCTCTTTTTTTGATCCTCTTACTCTTTCGTTTCTTGATCTCATTTTCGACTTTCGTTCTCACTCACTCGCTCGTCTTTTGAGTACAGTGCCTCACTATTTCAACAGTTTGGATCTGCAATCTACGTACGACCTGGTCGATCATTTCTATACGCCTCAAGAGGAAGAAGGGAGCGATGCCTCACCCTTTGGTGGCCACAGGTATGTCAAGGAATTCATAACGCCACACGTACAACAGCAATTCAGTATTTTGTTGCCTATCTTTTCATCATTTTTGCTGTAGTTCTTCATCTGCTGCTTCTTTACTACCTACCAAAAGTCGTCGTCACGGACTTAAGCCCAGGCCAAGCCCATATCCTGTTCTCCTGAGTTACCCCGCGTTGAGGCTTGCGAATCACAGCGCACGTCTTCCAGTGTCTGCCTGAGCTGAGGCCAAAAGAAGTCGCCTGAGCCACACTCACGACGGGGGCGGATTGTGGCAAAATACAGCTGCCAGAAGCAACAGGACCACGCAAGCTCAACCTTTCCTTTAATTTGCCTCCAGATTCTAAAGTTATTTCCTTTGATTTAAAATGATTTGAGTTTCTAAAAAGCTCTCTTTTACATTGTTTGTCCTTTGCGGAGAGAAGACTCGCTGTCTTCTCATCTTCATGTCACGAGGTTTACTCGCTTGACATATCCAAATCCACATCACACCTCTTTCTCTCGCTTGCATCTTTGGTCCTTCAACAAACTTTCAAACAATGCCTAACCATGTTGTCCTGGCATCAGGCGCCGTAGTTGCTGTCTCGGTCGCCGTCGCCACCGCTGTCGCCATCTTCGAGTCGCCCGAAGTGCGACGATATGCCGACGATGTCCGCCGGAGAATAGCTATGGCCCTGCACTCCATAGGCGAGGGCATCGAACCTCCTCACCGCGAGCCCAGATTCAACAGACCTGAAGATGCCGACGGGTTTCTCGAGTCTCGCAGCGGCGCTGAAAATGGTGTTGACGCCGATGAAGAAACACGCCGAAGGCAACGTGAGGAGCTACTTTATTGGAATTCGGTCATGTTAGAGAAGCAAGGGAAGGAACAGAAGAACGACGAGGCCGCTGGTATCGATGCATCATCAAAAGGCTCTTCATTCGACGATTTCCTTCGCCAGGACGAGGGTGCTGAGCGGGGGGCTTATGTCTTCAACACTGGAGCTGATGCCCGGGGAGCTGACGAAGGTCTGCGACGTCGCGGCGATGGTTCTCGCGGCTTTGCATCCGTCTATACCAACCCTTTTGCCGATGAACACCATATCGATCCCGAAGAGACGAACCACGTGGAAGAGAGTCGTCACATTTCCCCTGCTCAAGACGAAGTTTCCGACATCTACAGCGCCACTACCTACGTCTCAGAGAACTCATCTTCCGCCACCCTCGAGCGTGAGATTGGTGTCGATGAGTACATGACTGCTGGCCAAGAAGACCGCGATGAAGCCTACGCCTCTATTCAGGCTTGGGCGCAGAACTCGAGCCCTGAGTTTTACTCACCTCTTCCCGTTACACCCACTGCTCCTATGTCCGAGCCTGAAATTGTCAGCGATGATGGCATGTTGACACCCACCGACTCCGTGTCTATCGTAGGCTCTGCAGACGATGTTGCCAATGATGCGCAATCATCCCGTGACGGTGAGACTGGTCGCTATTACGATGTTATGAGTGAGAGCTCTGGTATGGCTACGCCCGCTAGCTGGTCTGAAGTTGGCAGCGTTATCAGCGAGAGCGACGCTCCTGTTCCTGCGCGCCCATAAACTGTTTTATATGGCAGCATTGCAAAATTGCCTGGACTTTGTCTTATTGGGAAAACATTGACTCAACCGGAGTAACAGATTTTGCCCGGAAACTACAGTATACATTATATGGTGCGGTCGCTTTGTCTTTCTCTTTTCCTTTCTTTTTTTTTTTTTGTTCTGGAGTCGGAGTTCAGGTTCAGATAGCAAACTTTATATCCTTGACAGCTGGCTATTCTCATATCTTCTATCGAATCTATCCTTCTGTCTTATCCTATCACATGTAAACGCCGTATATGCACCAGTACATTCACCTAAGACTCGAGCTTCTGCTTGTAATCGCCCCAAAGCTGCTCAACTGGCCGCCCAACCAGCTCTGTCCAAAATGGTTTCTCTTCATATCGCTGAATCCGCAATTTCTCATTCAGACGGCGAATGGTCCCCTTCCCAAACCGGTCCTCCAGGTAGTCCAAGAAGTAGGCGGTTTGCTGATAGCCGGCGTCCCACTTGCCGTCGCCATTGCGCTTCCAGTGAGGAGGACTGAGAAGACAATGAAGACGTACCCAGTCCGCGATGCCCTCGATCAGTCCGCCGGGACAGGTGCCATGCCCGTTGTATTGAAGGCAGTGAACGAGCTCGTGAGTGAGAACGCCATTGATCTCTTCTGTAAGGCGGGAAACTGGGGATATGTTGGCGATGTAGTCTAGAGAGAAGTGAATTTCCTTGTGATCATTATCAAGATCAGAGCCTGTGGTGTAGGCCACACCTGGCATGCTACGAAGGATGACGGTAACAGATCTTGTGGTTGGAAGTGTCGTGGTAGGACACGTGGGCGATTCATAGAGAAGCGCGAGGACGTGTTGGGCTGCTTTAGCTAGACACTCTGCAGCATTTACAGAACTCAAAAAGACCGCAGAGCCCGGGTGGGAGAGGTCGCGCAGCTCGAGACGTAGCTTAGGAATCTTGAACTTGCCGGCGCCGGGAATGTCGGGGCCGTTCCGTGGGCCGGAAGGAGTGGGTACCTGAATGGCGGGGGTCATGACCGGAGCTCGGGAGAAGAGTGAGGCGGGGGTCGGAGCGGGAGTGACTGGGGGAAGATGAGGCATGTAAGGGCTTGGGGCTGAGGGAGGGTTTTAATAAAACAGGCGTGCCACGAGGTTATGCTGTGTGTTCAGAGTCTGAGTCTTTAGATTTGATTATGGTAGATCTTGAAGCCGGAATGGAACGTTATGGAATGGAGGGGTAAGATGGAGGATGAAAGCTAGGAAAGGAGGCTTGGTTCAAGGGATGAAAACGGCACTATGAAGGTGTCATAGGGAAAAGGTCATGAGTCTATCAAGAGTGCTAGGATCGTGCGTGAAAAAAAGCAAGGCATAAGGTAGGTAGCTCATGCGTGTCAACTGTTAATAGGATCAATGAAAATAAGGTAAGGTAGAGAGACGTTATAACGCCCCGCAATCGGGAGCCCAATGTACCTTACAGCAGCAGGCAGCTGGTTCTCCGGGGCAACTGCGGCACACCCCATCAACAGCCCAAAAGATAATAAGCCCAGCCTAGCCCAGACTAAATTAGTAACACAACAACAACAAGAATAACAACAAAAGACGAAAGAGCTCTCCCACACACTCAATGCGCACCATTACCCGTGCGATTCTTCTGTTTCGCTTCGTCGCCCACGAACTGTCTTGCAATTAAACTCACAGGTATGTGTATGCATGCGCCCTCAAGCGAAGTCCCCCCCTTGTTTAATTTCCCAACAACACCAAGCATAGCGCATCACCATGATGATAAATGACATCCCAGGGGAGGGGGAAAGACGATGACTTTATCTGTATCCCACTTCGCGTCGCGTTGCGTGCACGTCTCATCTTGACCCCTCTATTTGTTACATCTTGATCATGATAACATAGCCATTGCTCACGACTAATCCCGCTCTGTTTTCCAGATTCGTCATTTAAGCTCATGGCCGACACAAAAATCACCGACCAGCAGGTCGCCGACCTCGCGACGATCCTCCGTGGCGATGGAACTCTGGATTCCAAAGTCCAATATGTCACAGTCATCAAGTCAGGCATTAAACAACACAATGTCCCCGAGACGAGCGTCCCGCAGCTCTTTGACGGATTGCGCAATGCCACTACTTCACAACACGCTGCTCTGGTAAATGCCGGCTTCACTGCGCTCAACCATCTCCTCACGCGCCTTTCTCGTCAAGATCCCAAGCTTTTATCTAAAGAAGCAGCCCGGACTTTGCCAATCGTTGTAGACAAGCTCGGCGACCACAAAGACAAGTTTCGATCCCTTGCTTCGCACTCTCTGGTTACTTTGTTCGCTGTCGCGCCCGCCGATGTAGAACGCTTTGTTCGGAATACAGCTATGGGAGGAAAGAACCCCAGAGCTAAAGAGAGCGCAATGCATTGGGTGTTGCAGGTGAGTGAGGTTGCCCGAAGCACTTATCCCCCTTGCTAAAGGCCTACAGATGCATAAAGAAAATGGAATGCCATTTCGAAATTACGTCCCGGTACTCATGGAGCTACTCGAGGACGCCGATGGAATGGTACGAGATGCTGCTAAAAACACCGTTATTGAGCTTTTCCGAACTGCGCCAAACGCCGCCAAATCCGACCTCAAGCGGCAGCTCAAGAACTTCAAGGTTCGACCTGCCATTGAGCAAATTATCGTCAAGGAACTTGCCCCGACATCTGATCGCCCCAAGACCCCTGCTGCCGAACCCGCGCCGGCACCCCGTCCAGCTCTGTCCGCCAGCGTCTCCTCCGTAGCCGATCGTCCTGTTACCCCGGGTATTGAAACAAAATCCGAGCCCCTCGAGCCCCTGTACGTCAACACGCACCGAGAACTAGACGACGTCTTTAAGGAAATGGCGTGGTTCTTCGAAGGCAAGGAGACGGAACAGAACTGGCTCAAGCGAGAGAATTCCATCGGAAAGCTTCGAAGACTCAACGTGGGCAACGCCGCAACTGACTTCCCTGATACCTTTCTCGCTGGACTTAGGAGCATGTTGGATGGCATCATCAAGACGGCGATCTCTTTGAGAACCAGTCTGTGCAAAGAGGGTTGTGCTTTGGTCCAGGAGATCGCCAACACCTTTGGTCCTGCAATGGACCCCATGGTCGAGTTGCTCATGCAGACTTTTGTCAAGCTTTCCGCGGGCACAAAGAAGATCAGCTCACAGCTTGCGAATGTGACGGTGGATACAATCCTGAGCCAAGTTTCGTACACTCCTCGCTTGATGCAGCACATCTGGAACGCTTGCCAGGACAAGAACGTCGCGCCAAGGACATACGCTACGGGCTGGCTCAAGACTATCATAAAGAAGGAGGCCCAACACAAGAGCCACGTTGAGCACACTGGTGGTGTCGACCTGATTGAGAAATGCCTCAAAAAGGGCTTGGGCGATGCCAACCCTGCCGTGAGAGAGAAGATGCGATCAACGTTCTGGGCTTTCTGGGGAGTGTGGCCCGCAAGAGCAGACGCGTAAGTTATCTTGGTGTTTGCTTATCATTTGGTTTGGCTAACAGGGAACAGAATCATGGCCGACCTAGATGGGACAGCACAGAAGCTCCTTACCAAGGACCCTAGCAACCCCAACTCAACTAATAAGAGCGAAGCGACGACAGCAGCGCGTCCTGGCTTGGGGCTTTCAAAGAGCACCATGGGTACCAGCAAGCCCAGCATTCGCGAGGCAATGATGGCACAACGAAAGGCCAACGCAGCAAAGAACCTTCCAGCTCGGCCTGGATCTGCCATGGCCCATCTTTCGCCTGTAAAGACAACCACGACGAGCACAGCAACCAAGTCTTCAGGTACTCGGTCCCGGCCAGAAGCGGGTGGCATGTCAGGAGCTCCAATGCGGCCAACAAGGAAACGGCCCGAAATGGCGGCACGTCCTGCGACGGCAGGCCCCTATTCTGTCCGTGATATGGAACCCGCGAGTCCTGAGAGTATCAGGTCCAAGGCTGCCACGCCCAAACCCCGAGAGACTACACCTAAGAGGACTGGTCCTCGGACACGACCCGGTCATGCGTCGCGTGCTAGTGAATCTAGCCTGCCATCACCTACAAAGTCAGCTGCTAAGCCAGCTCCTTCGCCTCGTGCCAGCCCTACAAAGTTGAGGCAATCACAGACTTCCATGCTGCCGCTGAGTAGTCCTTCGCGGGCGAATGAGGACTTCACTCTCCTGGTGCCCAATATGGCCAATGTCAAAGCTGCACAAAGGCCTGCACCAGAGCCTCAGAGAGCGGTCCCAGTGTCTCAAGAAGCCCCAGAAGAGCTGGTTACCCCCGTGCTAGAGAATGCGCCAGAGATCGTACCAGAACCTGAGCCAGAGACGGCACCCGAACCTGTGGCCGAACCTGTGGTCGAGCCCGTAGTCGAGCCTGAAGAGGAGACTGCTAAGCCTGTCGTTGAACCCACACCCGAGCCAGTGGACTCAGGAACTTCTGCTACAACTTTGAAGGTGTACGAAGATCCCTTCACTGATGAACAGGCGAGTCCAAAGCCGACTTTCAATGTCCCCGTGCTGGAAGACAAGCCTGTCAATGCTGATGCGGGTAACGCACCCACTGTCCACGATCAATCTCCTGTGACACAAGACGTAGAATCGGCCGATAGGACAAGACAGAACTCGCGGCTGCTGGATAGTGGTATCACGAGGATCAAAGCTAAGACTCTGGACGTGCATGGCTTCCGAAAACTGCAGTCGCTGCTGCGTGATAGTAAGGGCATATTTACTGACGACAAGTTTGAAGCCCTCTTGATCGGTCTTTTCCAGTATCTCGAGGACCCCTTACCTGGCCTTAACCCGGAGAAGGCTCAGGATATCAAGGCTCAGATCTTGGCCACAATCAGACTGCTGCTCCGAAAGGAACGTGAGAACTTCCAGCCTCATGTATCCAGGGGTCTTGAATCACTTCTCGAGACCCGCAGCGCCTATGATATCCGCGCGCATATTGTTAGTGGTGTCGAAGTTTTGGCTGACGAGCTCGTCACCATTGGTGACGGCTCCGAGATTGTTGTTGTTCTTACAAAACGTCTTGAAGGTGTTGATAGCACTGGTGCTGAGGGTAGTCGCATGCTCAGTACCGGAATGCACGTATTGCGGACCATGCTCGACAAGAGATCCAACTTTGTGCCTACTGATACCGAGATCGGTAAACTGGCTGCTCTGGCTGGCCGATGTCTCGTGTCTACAGACTCAGGCGTCCGCATGGATGCCGTTCAGCTTTGTGTTGCACTGCACTCACGTGTAGGCGAGGAGATATTCTGGGACGCCCTCAAGGATGTTCAGGATGATCCTAAGAGCTTGATCACCTACTACATCGTCAAGAAACAACGAGAACAGGCTCCTACCGTTACTGCTTGAGGCAGATATCAGGTGAAAAAGCAATCATCAGGTGGAGTTGAGGGGGGTCAGGTTTTATCAGGTTGGCGTTGGATGGCGGAGTTTGATTAAGGTAGGCTTGGAATCATGGCATCGTATTTATGAAAAGCGGCAGCGAGTCACAAAAGGTGTCGACTTTTGCTTGGTTAATGCACTGGCGGCCAAAAAACGAGCTTCGGTTTTGCATTCTTGAGCTGTGGATATTGAACAGTTGCGCTGTTAATAAATGCCTTGCGCTACATGTTTGTACACTTAGCTCTTGTAATTGCACATCTTATATAAGAGACATTGATATTGATATTAGCACGGGCTTGTGTGATGCCATTATAGATAGATCTATCTCAACTGTGGTGCTTTCTTCTGCTGCTGCACATATCTGTTCGTAGCATCTATCAAGGTAGTTTTCTTCATGTTATTCACTGATTCCAAGGTCCAACGTCACATAAACAAACATTCCTTGCGTACAAACATGATAAAAATCGACATTCCCTCCCCTGAAACAAGTCTTAAACCAACACCTTTACAAGAGGAAACCAGCCTCGTGACAAGACTTGTCGATCCTTAGGCATCTCGGTAGCGGACGTCAAAAGAGAAACAAATACGAATACCCAGGAATAAGAAACCCGATTAATGCCGTAAAAAAGCATACCGAAGCCCATATCTTGAACGTACAGACATGACATAAAATAACATATCATAACCATTCCTAATCGCTGAGAAATATGGCATTTCAGCTGAGGCATAAAAGTAAAAGACAGAAAAAAGAACCTGCTTTTCATCATGGATCCCAAGAACGTCTTGAAAGAAAACAAAGCCCATATATGTTGTAACAAATCATCCTCATCACAAAGGCCACCCAAAACGCTTGCGTTAGCGAGAGATGAAAGAAACAAACACGAAGAATGCTCTCTCTTTCAACACTAGAGCATTTCTAGAAACAGAGCCACCCAACAAGTTAACCAATACTCCCACCAATGTCAACGCAAAAGAAAACTTCGTAGCCTAGCCAGCCAGCCAGCAAGAAAGAAAGAAAGAAAGAAAGAGAATCGGATATCATTAAAAGTCCTGGCACAAAAACGCCCTGCGCGTTGGATGACACATGCAAGCAAACCCGCGCGGACGCTTCAAAATCCAGCAATGCCCAAGCAGCTTTTCATGACAAAGATCGCGCCTCTGAGTGTAGCCCAACAATCCATGACTGGGAGTAATGCAATGTTCATAAGCCCTATTCATGCAGAAATATCGAGCTTGTTAAGCGTCCTCAAAGATGGTTTGACTGTTCTCGATAACAAATTGAATCGCTAGGTTCTTCGAGTGCATGTCTGTCATCTCGCGCTCAAGGCTTGTGTCACGCATGATCGTAGGAGCGAACACAACAGCCAAGTTTTTGGGAGACATCTAATACAATTGTAAGCGGATGGGAATATCATAAATGGATGCGACATACCAGATTCTCAGGTTCACGTTGAGCAACGCGTGCCAGATGGAACATAAGGAACTCGAGACAATCACGATGCCGTTGGGGCATCGATGCAAACGTCTTATGTAGGTGATCGCTGCGTTCCACTTCATCGACAATAGCTATTAGCTGTTAGTAAATTGTCATGCCACCATAGGTACAAGATTAATCTTACCATTCGACTCCAGAACACGCTCGTAAACATCAAACGTGAGTAGAGGAATCGGAAGCTTGCGGAAGTACTGTTTCAGGACGCTGGTGACAGCAGTAATATCCAGGTCAGGGTCCGAGATGTCAAAGTTTTCGTCCTTGCTGAAGCCATCCTTGATCATGTTGACTTGCGAGTTTCCGCCAGTCTTTCGGTAAATGCCTTCTTGATCCATGCCTCTTAATTCCACTTCCTCAATACATCTTGTTACCACACTAGGTATCTGTCGACGCTCATAGTCGGCTCGCTCTGCAAGATCAGATCCGAAAAGAACATTCGCAGGCTCAGCTGGAACAACATTGTTGACAGTACCTGCAGAACCAGACTTAGGCACGGGTGTCTTCTTACCAAAGAACCCAAAGCCTTGTCGTTCTCGTTCTCGCTCATCCTGCTTCTTGCTCTGAGCCCCGGCTGCATTGTACTTCTCATGTGCGTTCACGCCATTAGAAGGAAGTCCAGCTGGCGCCTCGACCTGAGCCACGGTCATGTTGTAAGGCATACCAATGTTCTCTCCGTTAAGCGAACCTTGCTGCTGCATTCTCTCACGATCGTTTTGGAAGGCAACGACAGCCCTGTTGACACCCTTGGCAACACCCTGAGCCAATCCTTTGGATCCCTTTTTCCAGTTGAACTTCTTAACCTGGCCCTTTCTAACCTGAACCACAGTCGGTCCGGACTCTACGATAGGCTCCTCGTCGGCAGGGACCAAAGTGGCACCCGTCGACAAGCTGGCAGAGTCAAGGTTCAGAGATGAGTTGTTGAGACCCTTGCCCGAACCATAAATACCCAGACCACCAGGAGACTTAATATCTCCTCCAATCTGCGACTTGAAGCGTTCCTGGATCTGATGCGTCAGATCGTTATTCATGTCAGCAAGCTGGGCATTCTTGGATGATAATTGCTCGAATTCGAGAAGAGCACGATCTCGGTCCGCAATGGCTTGATCCTTTTCTTCAAACAGCTGATCTCTTTCTTCATGCAGCTGCTCGATCGCAGCAGACATGGACTGCTTGACTTTGTCAAGCTTCTGGACGAACTCCTTGATTGCAGAATCCTCCAGATCCCGAGGGTCGACGGGTGTCTTGGTTTCCTTGGCCCGTTCGACGTATCCGGCCAAGACCTCCAGCTGTCGAATCATAATCTCAGTCTGTGTGTCAAGAACAGAAACCGTCTTTCGCTTTTCTACCAACTTCTTATTGAGGCTCTTGAGATCCTTCTCGGTCGTGAATTGCCTCTCCAGTTCTGCAACTCGCTGCTCCGAATTTCGTAGTTGCCGCTTGAGGAACGCTGGGTCGTCCACTGTAGTCAGAGACATGGGGCTGCTGATGTCCTGAGCATGGTAATCTTCAGCAACTGGTGTCCTGGGCCAACGAGGTGACGTTGTTGTCCTTGTGGTTTCACTGATGCTCCTGGCATGGCCGACTCTTGACGCCATCTGACCTGGCGACTCTACACTGCTGGTACGGCCATGCCTGACAGCATTAGAAACTCTGCGGAGGATAGAGGTGGAGCCTTCATCAGTGCCTAGGATACGCGCCATGTCCTCATCCATGCTGAAGTCACCACCACTGCTCCATCTAGGCAGCTTCGGCGAGACCTTAGGGGAGCTGCCATCATCCTTGTTCGCCGACTCTTTACCACTGGGGTGACCCTTGGTGTTTTGGCCGGCAGGGGGCGCAGGAGCTGAACGTGGCTGCATGTAGGTATCAGTTTTCTTGTGTTCAGAAATGCTTCGAGATTGTGTTTGACGAGTCGGTGTAGGATCGTCAGAGGCATTCTGTTGTCTGTTGTTGCCGTTTGCTAATCTAACTGTCAGTGTCTGCCAGTTGTCTGTGGGGACCTGGGCGGATTCTTACCGTTTCTTGCAGAAGTAGTAGGGACTTCCTTTCTAGCAAGAGGCTTTGCATTCTCTGGTCTCGAGGAAGTTCTAGATGAAGAGTCCATCGAGGCACGGAGCTCTTCCTCATCCAAATATCTCGACTCCTGTGATGAGCGAGAGGCGGGTGTGGTAGCGTTACTATCGGACTGTGGTAGGCCACTCTGACCACTCTTGTTTTGTGGTCCGTTGCTGGTTCTTGTGGAATTCGTCTCTGCGGGTATGCTCGAGGACTGCGAGCTACTCCTCGATAGCAGCTTCTTGCTTTTGGGAGCCTCTTGTAACTTGAAATCCTCAGTTGGCTGACGACGAGCACTTGTTTTCTGGGCCTTATCGTCAATGGCGGGAGAAGGCCTGTTTGAATCGGTCCGCGAAGACTTGGAGTGCTTTCGATCGGGGAGTTTTGGTGGGTTATCGTGCTCTGAAGCAGATGCCTGGCGACCCTTCTCCTGGAAAGCAATATGGGGAGTTGAATGATGGGACTCGCTTCGCTTCTCAGATGAGGACTTCGGGACACTGAAATAGTCCTTATCTTTAGATTTATTCACGTCCGTCAGATTCTCAGAAGTAGATTTTGGAGTTGGGTGAGGGCTGGGATCCAGGGCGACAGAGATGAGGAAGCTGTCGGCATCGTTGTTTTCGTTTCGCGACATCATGGTTGAGTTACGGTTACTTCGATAAGTGGTAGAGGGCAAATTTAAACCATCCGGCTTCCTCTCGGGAGAACGAGCTGGCCTGGAGCTGCTGCGTGACGAAGACTCATTATGGCCGTGAGCAGCTCGAGGTCGTGGGGAGAGCTCGGTAGCAGTATCTGAATCAGGGTCGACCCTATCGTTCGAGAAAGCGTTGGGAGGAATAGCATTGGCGGGAAGGGCGGGCAACGATTTCTCAGTGATCATAGGCGAGTGTTCTTTTTCTCTCGCCTTGGCTGCTGCCGCTGCTTTCGACTTCTTCCGACGTCTGGCCATCAGTGTTTCATGGCAGCCCATGCAGAAGATGCCTTGTGACGTTCGGGCATATCGGAGGTTCTCGATCTTGCGTTTGCAGTTGCGACAACGGAAACATGTAGCACAAAACGCCTGCTCCCCAGTAAGGATAGCTAGGTCTTCAATCTTATTGCCGCAGGCGCTGCAGCTATATGTACAGTTGTTGCAAATGAGAGATCCATCTCCAAGGAGAAGAAGATTCGCGTCGGAGTCGAGAAGGGTATTGCAGGTGTTACAGCGAAAGCAGTCCAGATGCCATCGGTTACCAGCTGTCAAAATGGTCAGCTTAACAATACAATACGATGATATGCGATCCGCAGCTTTTGCGGTGAGATGTTGAACGATAGTCTTGAACCGCCAAAGCAGATTGCGGAAGTCTAACTAATCCCCAAGTCGAAACGTACCTAACTCGAAGGCCTTGCCTTCCTCAAGGATCTTCATGACAGCCAGTTAGCAGACAGCTTCAGATAACCTATGGGCTGAGGGAGATTCCATACCTCTCCACAACCCTTACATGGGAAGACGTCGTCAGTGTCATTGTCTATCCCAGGACTCTCCAGGTAGTCTTCCACGATACTGGTCATGGTGGGCAGTCGTGTCAGAGAAGGAATGAACGGTGAATTTGGTGTTTAATACGAGGCGATCGAGATCTGATACCGAGGGCGAAGACGGCATTCATAAACGGGTGTATTGCAGCCCAAGTAGCAAGCGGGACGAGGCTGCTAAAGAGCAGGCGTCATGGACGAGGTCGTAGCGAACGACAATGAAGTTGGATCGAGGACGGTGGTGGAGCAAGTGGTCGGGAATTCGTCGTGAGGAGGATGTCGCTGGGACAGTCGGCGGATGTTGGAGTCGAACAGAGTAGCAATATTTGTTGATAGCTGTTGCACAGTAGTGTCCCTACTGACTGTGAGGGAAACTGACAGGAACTTTGGAAGAGTTCAAGTCAGGAAGCAATGGACAGCTCAGTAAAGCCCAGGGCAAGCCAGCAAGCAAGTACCTTAGCAAGCAGCCCGACCGAGCCAGGGGTCGTGGGCGTGGGCGTGGGCGTGGACGTGTGGAGGGTTTGATGAGGACAAGGACCCAGACCAGGAAATAGACAAGGGGTTCTCTAACGATGGATTCGCTGACTAGAGGGCCCTCGGGTCAATTTGGGGATGAAAGTCGTTGGCAATGGAAGCGATTGAGTGAGTCTCTGCGAGAGAGAGGACTTAACCCAAGGTAGGTAGACGATGGGTGGATGTGATGAATGCAACGTCAAGTCGAGAGATGGGCCATACGTTGAACAATCCCGGGTAAAACGGACAATGCGCTGTACAGTAGCAGAAGGGATGAAGAAGTGCCCCAAGTTGAATCCCACAACGTAGCCGAAGGCAAGGGGGAAAAAAGAGAGGATTGGATCAGATCCGGATTGTGTCGTGGTGGTTCTGGTTCACCGAGGGGGAGGCGGGAGGAATGAATGGAGACTTCCAAGGGGATCCGAATGGGGATGGGATGAACAGCCAGCTAGGGCACTTGCTCAGTGGACCTTAAGGGGGGGAGGAGCCCAGATCACCCACTAAGCCTAGGAGACAGTGGGAGGGGTTCCAACTTTCAAGGGGACCAACACGCTAAACGGCCCCTAGCCCGTTCCAGGTCTGGGCTGGCGCCTGAGCCTGGCTTGGATCATTTCTACTGTCTGATCAAGATGGATATTAATATCCAACAGATGCCGCTGTCATTCAATCTTATCTAGAAGAGAGGCTTGTTGGGCTCACAGCCCGATGAACAAGGACCTTTTTTCTTTTCTTTTTTTAACGCATATCAAGGGTTGTATCCAGCTGCGAGACCATAACATATGATACTGTGTAGGTATGGGTAGGCATCTAGCCTTTTGGTTCCTGTCCTGCCATTCAACGATTCTATGATACGATTGGAATGGATGGCATTGACCCACGTCGCAAGACAACAACTCTTGGTAAGGGTATTTATTCTCAAGCTTACGAATTGATTATGTGTTCTGTGCGGTACCACGGCATCACGGCATCACGGCATCAAGCTGTGGTGCGTGTGGGCATAAGGAGTGCTAGTGCTAGGGTGGTTGGTTTTCCAGACCGTGATGATGTTGATATTGGAATATCCAATGTTTTGAGCATTGGGTTCTAATCTCAAGGAAAGTTTTTACGAACTGTTCTATTTTCACACGATGCTTTATCAGGTGCACTAGTCTATATTTATCAGAGTAGACATGATCAACAATCTTTTGTTGCTTAACCCTCTTCTTGGAGCTCATCTCAACTTCATCTCCATCAAAGAGACGGTCTCAAGACTAACAAATGCACCTGCAGAGACGCCTTGACTAGCGCGTGCCACTGAGTGCAAAGTCCAAGGGGCAAAGCCGGGGATGTACAAGTAAGCTTTGGCCCGAGAGAGGCACATTCCGACTCTGCCAATGGATATTCAACACAAGAAAGAGGCGCTTGTGGCGGACGTCGGCGTACCTAGATTGGATATGGTCATCCCTCACGACCTGGGGGGGATCGAGCTCCTTTGCAGTGTCGATCTGATTCTGATGGCAGGGGTTAAAAAGAGCAGCTACAGTAGAGGCACCCTGACGAGACATTGCGTTTACAAAGGTATAGTGCTGTATGTGTTAGTTGAAGACCGGATGATCAATATGGTAATTGTGTATGAACTTGTTTTTCATAGCTATCAAGACCAGGACTGGAACTCGGGTAGTCTAGGGAGAGCTACTGTACCGAGACACCATATGGATGCGGAGGAATGAAATTATCTACATTGGGTTGTGGCAAAAGACTCAAGCCCTTTGTTAGAGGAGTTTGAAGTATTCATTCAATCAAAAGCCAGTCACTTATATGAGGTTCAATTGACGGGTACCTGCTTCAAACAGCAAGCAGCCAGCCATATATATAAATTAGGTTGGGTGCATAATGTATGATCCAGATCATAATTAATTATCACAAGGGCAAAAAGCAAGCAACCCAACATCGGTCAGAGATGTACATAGAAGCAAAAAGACGGTAAGCTAAAAGTACAAGTACAGCATGAGGCACGGTGTTGTGTGATTGCTGTTAATAAATGCTCCGCTGTTTCAGACAGAGTGGTTTTTTCCCTTCCAGCTCTCGCGCCCTTCACCTTTCCCACCCCCTGCACCAAAGGCATTGACCAAACGCAAACCATGAAACACGAAATGGCATGAGAGGATTTGATGTTTGAAATGACTGCGCCAGTATCCGTAGAACATCGGCTGTTTCCCTTTCCATTTCCAGCGTAACGCAACAGGCCTTGATGCCTGTCTATTTTTGGTCTTGTTGATAAGCCGCAGCCTCTCGTCCTGACTCCTTTGATCCCTCTGTCGTGGCGTTGTCTGACATCCATCATGAAACCCACGACCCTGAGAGTATATTCTGCAGGTGTGAGAAAGGGGCATAGCAGAGTGGACATGGTTTAGCTGGCCGACAAGGATGTGCCTGAATTGGTTTCGTAAGCAGGGGTCTCGTTGACTTTGACTGGAGCCTGTCACGACCACGTCCCTGGGACTTCAATTTCCCCCCGTAGTTATCTTTGATGTTACGGCGGGGAACTACTATGCCGATAGTACAATATAAGTCATGCGCTGACGAGAATAAACTACGAGGTCAGACTCAGCCTTGGGCAGTTGGTTGAAACTGTCTAAACCTTGATCTTTGTTTACAACTCTATAAACTCATCGGGTTGGTGCGGCAGGCCAATCTTTGTTGCTGATGAGGTCCGATCACTTCCTTTGGCAGCCAGACGAGGCATATCTTGAAACTCCAACTCCATCAGACTCGTATGTTTCGAATTGTCTATCCTTTATAAAGGCGGAGCGACCACATGTATGTATGTACTGTGCTCTCGCTATTATTCCCATTTGCGGACGCTTCCATTCCCCTCTACGTCTGATCGCACTCTAACCATGATACACCGGCCTTCATTCATCTTCTTTGTGTATGGCTGGCGGCTCCTGTCAACAGTTTCAAAATCCAGCGGCAGTTTGACAAGTGGCATTGAATCCACCCTGAGTAAGCGCGCCGGGAACTTACGCCGAAAATCTTCAACTTTGATCCTAAAGATGTAACGTATGCTTCAAGTGAGAACTGGAGCAGTCTATTTCCTGCTTATACACTAAACTTGGCAATCTTACAGCCCTTAATGACAAAGTAAGCTTCCTTGGTGAACGATCCTACAGAGGCTATGCAAGGGTTTTTCGTCTGACTGCCTTGGTAGCGCAAGGCTTATGTGTCTACGTAGTGAGGAATAGCGACATATGAACTATTTTGCATTTTACGAATTGCACGCTAGTCCACTTATGTCCTTGTGTAACTCTCATGATAGCTGTTCTTGCATGTAAGGAACTGCCTTGTACTTCTTGGTTACCTGGGACTTGTGTAGTCTGGTATCGAATAATCTTCAGTTGAGATACTCTTTATGCTATCTCCGTACGGAGCGAAGTCTTTAAATGAGGGCGGAGAGAGCTACTATAAAAAGAAAGGAAGACCAGAAAGCACGAGCAAAGAGTCCGGACTTCAGACAAAGAGTGAAAGTTGAAATCGTGCATCGTTCTCATTCAGCAACCACTCAACTGCCGGGCTCTAAACCCATGCCCAGCAGGATTCATTATCTCTTGTATCATAAGGTTATAAGTGAGATGATCATCTTCATGGGCAGTTTGTGAATTGTACGGGTGTTTAACCATTCTCACTCACTAGGCCCATACGTAGCAAAACAACGACATCCTTCAAGTGAGGGTTGGTGTCAAGATGTAAAACCAGAAACCTCATTCAAAGGCTACTCGGCTTATCTTATAGCTTGTTGACTGCATGAGTCCAGATAGTACATACACGTGACACCGTTGTTGTAGACGAGTGAGAAGACGTAGTTATATACTCCGTAATCTCGAGATGAAATGATTATAGCGGACAATTGGTATTAAACTTGTATATCAAATTTTGTCTAATCCGACACAATAACAGAACCTTTGAAACGCTATCTCGTGCTAGATGTAGGAACTATACTAAGTATCTCACTCTCACTTCTCGGCAACCAGCTTCTTGACCTTGTCCAGCAACAAAGAACTCTCCCTGCCAAGTTTCTTGTTCCCGTTGCGGTCCCGGGTCTTGGCCATGGCCCTCTTGAACCTCTCGCGCTCGGCAATTTTCTGCTCACGTTCTTCGCGTCTGCGCTGGAATTCTTGTTGCCGCTCCTCGGCCTCTTTGCGTCGTTGTGCCGCTTTATCAAGCTGCTTGTCGTAGTAGCCAGGGCGTCGGGTGCGCCGCCTGTTGCCATCGCTAGTGTGCTCACCAGCGGCATTCTCCTGAGCCTTGGCTTCGTCTGCGAGCATGAGATGCCGTGTGGGATGCATCACCTCACCCTCCTCCTCTGGTTGCTTTTCACTGCCAGCGTCTGCCTCGGCCTTCTCTGCTGGGGCCTCATCTTGGACAGGTTCGCTCCTCTTAGCTGAGGGTTCATTTTGCTGTTCACGGGCCTTGATCTTTGCATAAGCCTTCTTGACCTTTGCTTTGTGAATCAACTCCTTCTTAACCTTGGTGACTATTGGTAGAGTGTAAGTATGTGAATGAAAATTTTCAAGAGTGAAGCACGGGGTAACAAGACAAACCTTTTCGCCGCCAGGGACCATCTGGGAGATTCTCTGGACCGACTCTGAATCCATGCTTGGGCTTCTTTGCGTCTGGAGCGGCATCAGCGCCGTCGTTTTGGCGTTTAGGGGCCATGACTGCGTCTATGTGATAAGCCTCTGTGAGAATTGTCGTTGATGAGAATTGGGACGTACGTCTCCACACACTCTCTCGGTAAGGTGAGGGAGTGGAGCTCACGCAGACCGGGACGGCAATTATTTTCTAGTGCGATTTTCGGAGGCTTCGGGTGGAGCTGCTCCGTAGTCCGATCACATACCTACCTACTTTACCTACCTACGGTACATATCTAGGTCCAGTACAGTCAAAGGGATGTAAACCGACAGTCGGGACTGGGATCGTCTGCATAAAGTCAAGTGGGCTGTTTGAAGGGAGCTGCTGGCACAACTGTTTTGGGTTGAGGGTGCATTGCCAGGTCACACAACCAGAGCAGAAGTAACAACAAGCTTGGGACCTGAGCTGGTATGTACTCTACTGTACCGGCTGCTGTTCCTGGATCAGCTTTCTTATACACACACACACACATACACGTCAAGTCTGCATCACATCAGGGTTCATTCCAACAGCGCTAAACGCCCAGGACTGTCTGCACCTATCCGCAAGTGAGCAGATTAGCGTAGTAAAAGTTTCTTTTTTTTCTCTGTACCTTGTGAGCAAGAACTGGATGCTTCATCTTAGACCAAACCAAAAACGTCGTTAGCAAACCACGGAATGTCTGGGGCTGTTGGCGTCAACTCCACCTCATTCACCCGATAAAGGGTCACGCAGTGAAGACAAAGAGGATAACACCAAAGGGTTCAAGGGATTACAACATCGTGACAGCCCAGTTCAATACATGTAAAGAACACAGGCTTTACTATATAAGTTCTAGAAAGGAAATAGCTAGGTAGTCTTGAGCTTCTGCTTGGCCTTTGTCCTAATCAATATTAGGTAGAACTTGTAAGGGGATGATTCACACGCTTTCACCGCCATCGGCCCCGCGATGATAACCAATCGCCTAACTAATGTACGTCGTATCATAACTAGACCTACCTACCTCTGTACCTGTACCTGGACCCTGCTATTTCTGCTTCGGTACGCCCGCCTCGTTTTTTATACTTGCCCTTATTGACTTGATATTTACACAATCTATAGTACCTACCGTGATTATTTTGTTGCTACCTAACCAAAAGCCTTATAACATTAACCAACCTCTTTTCTTCTTCTCCTCCTCCCCTCCACTTCCACTTCCACTTCTTCAACTCTCAACCTCTCAACGAAGAAGACAGGACCGAATATAGACTCACTCCATCGTCAATGTAACTGTCGTCATATCGGTGGATGACGTCCCACGATCCCAGATTCCCCATATTCAGTTTCTCACTTCTCGACCCACGCCGTGCCTGATAGCTCCTTTGATTGCTCGCATGGCATGATACATCATATCCACCTTGCTCATTTACTTATCAGACCCCAGCTTAAATTCAGGTACAAGCCCCAGCTTCTACATTGAGAGACAGACGGACAGCATCAGCAACTCCCTGCATTGATGTCGGTTACCTTCAAATAACATCACCTCCCGACACATTCGTCCTCCTCATTCATGACGAAATTTTGCCAAGATCAGTGTAGCTGCTGTTACAGCTACTCAAAACCGCTATCATGCCTATATTCCAAGCCGATTTAGAACATCACGAACCTGCTGAACCGCCACCTATCCGTGTGGCTTCCCCAAGGCTGAGGCGTCTCTCTGAAGAGAGCATTCGTACTGAGCTTTGCGAAGGGGCTATCTCTGACAGTCCCCCTCGAGAGAGCAGTCCTAGGAGAAATGACGCTACTGATAATGATGGTGCGATATCGGATCGAGCGGCTTTGATCGAAAGACTCAAGAGAGCACAATCTCCAACATGGATTCCTAATCGACATGTGCGTTGAGGCTTCCAGCTCTTCCCGTTCATGGTTCATTTGCTAACTAGGTACTTTACTGCAGCTCGATTCTGTCATTCAGCACCACGCCTCTGTTACCGAATCGTCTAACCTTCTGCCAGCCGCTCAAATAACCCCCGAGAAAAACGACGCGCAAGCCGAATTTGACAATAGATTACGCGATGGCCTCAGCATTGAACGACCGAGATCAGCCCTGCATAGCGGGAACTTCACCGAGGAAGAAACAGTAGCCAAGGCCCGTACTACTTCGGCCGGCAGAGCGCATAGTGACCAGTATCCTGCATCGTCAGAAACTTCATGGATTGCCACTTCGCCCCCTCGACATTTTACTCTATTTCAACACGACAAAGGAACACCTTTTACGGGAAATGCAGAGAGTTTCCAACCCAGCACCTCGCCTCTATCTTCGTCTCTCTCCTCCAGCTTTGTGTATAAGCCACCTACCAGCCCTTTGGTACAAGCTCAAAGCTCTGAAGAGCACGATATGTCCATCCCGAGAGAAGGATTTGGGTACACCGAACATGGCATTACTAGACGCTATACGACAAACTCAACTACTTCGCCTCCGTGGGCGTCTCCGTCATCAAGGCATTCGTTGCCGCAACGCGTACCTTCATATCGAAGGGAAGCATTTCCCTACCAGGCACATCAACCTCGGAGATCATTAACCTCTACTCCGATCTTTATGCAGCCTGGAAACTCACCACCCACGCCTGCTCTGCTTCGACCACGTCGATCTTCGTTCGTTGCAGATTCGTCTCCGCTTCAGCATGCATCCATGGTCGGCTCTTATGAAGAGAGCATCCTTCGCGGCCGTATGTCCACGACACCTTCTAAGCCACTGGATTTTGTCGCTCAGATTGGTGTTCTGGGTAAGGGCAAATGCAAATCTAGTCTGAAATGTCCACCGCATGTTACTCTTGCGTTTCCCGCTGTGTATTACAGCTACAGCAGCACATCTCATGGTCGGTCTAGTTCAGAAGACGGGCCAAGTCCTTATGTCGGTCAAATTGACCTAGAAAATGGTCTCCCAAACCCGGATGACGAACACCGGGCCAAGAAGAAAGCGCAAACTCGGTACGCAGAAAGAAAACCTATCGAGGATGCCATGGACATTGGCATGGATGATCAAAGATCCGTACATGTATCGTGCCGGAATTCTCGAGCCATCCGCAGATCTGGATCTGGATCTCCCAAAACTCCACCGGGAGGAGGCTATCGTATTCCAGAAAAGGGTCAGATTCAAATCATTGTCAAGAATCCTAATAAGACCGCCGTCAAACTCTTTTTAGTTCCCTACGACCTGGCAGGCATGGAACCCGGCACCAAGACGTTTGTACGCCAGCGTAGCTACTCGGCAGGGCCGATTATCGACAATGCACCCGCTACTTCTGAGGCGAACTCCGATGACCGACCCATCTTGAGGTATCTGGCTCATCTTCATATTTGCTGTCCTGCTAAAGGCCGTTACTACCTTTACAAGAGCATTCGCATCGTCTTTGCGAATCGGGTTCCGGACGGCAAGGAGAAGCTCAGGAATGAGACAACGTGGCCAGAGCCTCGCTATACTCCTTATAAGCCTGTCCGCGTGATGAACCCATCATTGCCCGCCCAATCTGGGCCTGCTGCCATGCTGGCCGCCGAAAAGGCTTTACGCCGACGCAGTCTAGGCTTCTACCCAGGGCCATCATCGCGGGCTTATGATGCAGTAGAGGGCATGTTTCCAGGCAGAGACTCGCCTTCAGGAGGTTCTGCGGCCGGTAATACCTTGCCAATCGATCCGATTCCTTTTTATCTTCCTGGTCGAGCCTGCGCAGGTAGCGATGTTAGTGATGGTACAGATACCACTGCTGCCGTTAGCAATGGCATCCGCTCTCCTGAATCATCACAGGCCAGTCGACCATCTACCAAGGATTCGGCCAGTGGTTCACTACAGGGACCTGCACTTTACGAAAAGCTAAACAAAGGTGAACCTGGCTACGGCGGCAATGCTTTTGCTTCTCATAGATCAGGATCTCTCGGTGGCGCCGAGGGTTTGCTCTCCCAACGCCTACGCTCCCTTGGGGTGAAGCAGCCATCACCCTCTAACACGGCCAGTCAGGAGGACATGTCTGCCTGAGGCCACATTATTTACATATGTGGTCAACTTACAGCACGATCAACCATATTTTATTATACATGGATCCCCCTTCATCCGGGGATCTGACTCTTTGCATTTCTAGAGCTTTTCACGTTCAAGGATAGACCAGGCGTTGACTACTCTCGATGACGTTACTACTCTACTCAACGGATTGGATTACATATGGGACTGGGATTGGACATACGGAGTTGGATTGCTTCTGGGGCGTTTGGAGTATCTTGATACCAGGCAGAGTTCGTAGCCAAACCTTTAGAAAGGCAACTGAATATGATTCAACAAATTCACTACAAATCTTTTCTCGACATGCACTACATTTTAGGGGATGAACAAAAGAGTATGGATATAATGCAAGATGTTTCGAGTGGGTTAATAGTTGTATTGTACAAGAGCAGCAGCAAAAACGTCTCAGGAGAGTTATACATATCTATACATCATCGTTATTTGCTATACATCCATCCATTCATTTATCCATTCGGTTCACCACATCTAATGATATCCCAAATACCGCTTCAATCACCCTTTCGTACAGTAACTTAAACTACAAGGCACTGCCTCAAGAGTCCTCTTTCCCGTTCCTCGGTTTCTATACGAACCTAATCTTCTTCGTTACGAGCCACATTAATGCGAAAGTCGGAAGGCTTGTGTGACCTGTATGGCTTGTATGGCCTGCCTGGTCTTTTTGCAGTCCTGAAAGCCATAGCGTGTCGAGTGTTTGGTCCGTGATGATTCGCATGGGAATAGGTGTTCTTCCTCTGCTCATGCCAGGGGCGAGCACCATGAGGACCTTGGTCGTAGCGATCCCAAAAGTCGTTCCAGTATCCAAACCGCTCGCGTGAAGCAAAGTCATCTGGGCTCTCGGGAGCAGGATCTTTACCATCAATCTCGACTTCACCTTTGATGGGTTTCTTCTCGTTGTAGGCCTGTCGTCGACCGGCCCACATGGCGGCGAATCGTCGCACCTTGTTATGCAGCATGATCTTCCACATCTTCTGGTCAATGGCAGTCTTGGGCGCAGGTTCTATTCCGAGGCTCTCCTCACGCTTCTTTTCCTTGGCCAGTTGGCGCTGGAGCGCTTCTTTGACCTTCATCAGCTCACGGTACGACAAGCTCTGCAGCACTTTGTCGAGATCACGAGCTGAAACCTCCTTGCCGTTGACCACATACGTCGTTGGCATTGTGTGAAGCTCAGAGGTGGTGAAGGCGTGGTGTAGGCGGGGGTACTTCTCCTCAACAGTAGAAAGCTCACGAGAGATATCCTCGGACCATGCCGCCATCTTACGCATTTCTAGCCATTCCTGCTGCAGACGGAAGACGAGGTTCTTGGGTGCCTTTAGAAGACGGGTGTTCTGGTAGTACCGCTTTTCCTTGTTGCTTCGCTGAGGATTCCATCCCTGCCACTCAGGCATGAGCATCTTTTCGCACCAGTACATGGCGCGTCCAAATTTGCCCATATCAACAAGATAACGACAAGCAATGTTCCAGTTGGCTCGAGTGAGCTGAAAGCCAGCTTCTGTAACCTTGTTGATGGAGTCATCGAGGCCTTGTGGGTCGTTCTGCTCCTTGTACGTTCGCATTACTATGTCCAAGATGCGAGATATATCGTACTTGGTAGCAGCCAAGATCTCTGTACTTGAGCGTTGTCGACTAGCAGCATAAGCACGCTCCCATGTCTTCTTCCACAGCTCCATGACTTTGTCATACTGTTCATCCTTGTAGTGCGCGTACATCAAAGCCGAGATAATGTTCGGAGGAAATTGATCTCGGGATTGAAACTGAGGAAAGATTTTCGTAAATAAGCTAATCAGTTCTTCGACAGACCCGAGCTCGCGGAGCTCGACAAGCAAAGCAATCGCTCTGCCGACGTACTGGGTATCCAGTTTGAGTCTTGCGATATTACTAGCGTCATTTTCAACATGGTCCCATTGAGTCGCAGGTTTGCCCGTGATGTCAGATGCCTCAGCTGCCTGTCGGAAGTACTCGACGAATTGCTTTCCCAGATCTTTTGTTCGCGGTACGCCAGGCTTTCTTCTTGCGGCGGCAGTGACGAAGGCGACTAAAGCACTGAATGTAACGGGCAGTTCGGACTTTTTCAGTCGATGGTGAAGATTTTCGACTAATTGGTACTCGCCAACGCGGGCTGCTCCAGCCATGACGACAGAATAGTGCTCTGATGTGACAAGAAACAAGCTCTCGTCTTCGGCGCGTTTCAGTAGCGAGTATGCAGGATGGATTTGGTTAACGTTGACGAGCGCTTGCAGGAGAAATTCATAAGTCTCATCGTCCCATTCGACACCAAAGTCTTTCATACGTCGAAGCAAGGCATAGACCTTGTCGATCTTGCCTTCGACGCCGTTGAAATTGATGAGCTGATTCCAAATAGCCGTGTGAGTGAGATTGCGTTCAGTCATCTCGGCACACAAAGTCTCCGCTTCGACAAGAAGACCGTTCTGACAGTATGCTACTATCAAAGCCAATGCCATCTCCTTGGTGACTTCTACTCCATCCTCTTGAGATTTGGTGAAAAATTCCATAGTGGTGTCTAGATCACCTTTCTTAGAACTCATCCCCATAACGTGCGCGTAGACGAAGGAGTCGGGTGCGTGTTGGCGTGAGATCTCGTCGAAACACTTAAGCACACCTTCATAGTCATTAGCCCTCATGTAGGCCTTGAGCAACATGCTCCAAGAAGAAACATCCGGATAAGCCCCATATTTTTCCATATTCTCAAGCTCTGCCCGAGCGCTTTCGACATCTCCAATTTGAGCATAGACGTTCAAAGTGCTTCTAAATGCCCGGGGCGTTTTGAGCAAATGTGGGAATTCAGCGACATACTGATCCCATAGACGCCTGACTGCTGGTACATCGCCTCGGTGCGCATATAGCTTGAGGAACTTCTCGTAGGCCCATTGGTTGAGGCCCCCTCTGAAATGAATCCAATCGTTATACAATTCGTCCAGTCTAGCCATGTTGTCTGGGAAATGGACCTTGAATATTCCGCGGAAGACGGGCATTGCGGGCATGGCATTTGGTAGTTCACGAAACTTTTTGTAAACAGCAGGCAGTTGCTGAGCGGTAAATCGGGACTCCAGCCTCCTGTACCAGCGGTCAAACATGTGTACCAAGTAGTCGTTGTACAGCTGGGGGTCCCCCAAGTTCTCGAGAATGATGCATGCTTCATGCGGGGCACAAGGCTCGCGCAACGCCATCAAGGCAAAGTATTTCCGGAGAACAGACAAAGCAAGATTAGAGACGGCATCTTTCTTGATTTGCTTGTGAAAATCTGCGCCTTCCGACGCCAGGTAAGTTCGAAAGGAGAAATAAAGCTTTGCTTGTTTGGGGATCGTCTCGAGCTGTTGTAGTCGATCAAGACTTGGTTTCTCGTCAGGGTTCCTTTTGAGAGTTTCGGCATAGTATGCAATCCACACATCCAGAGCTGCTGACCAATTGTGGGAGCTGATAGTATCTGCCAGGAGATATTCGAGACCACCGCTCAGCCCACCCTTCTCTAATCCCATCTTGAAGCGCTCCACGGCTGATGGCAGATCACCAGACCGCAAGAGCAGGATGATTCCAGAAGTTAGAACATCTTCGGTCCATTCATCTGGCGGAATCTGGCGAAATACCGAAATGGCTCGTCCTGTCTCAACAATATTGTGAGAACGAGAAAGATACCGTACTACTGGGCCACGCAAATGGCGCCGTTTATCATTGTCTATGAGACTGTACAAATCCCATACCTCTTGATACCGAGCTTCTCGTCCTGTTTTTATTTGCAATACTTGTCCGAGTCTTGAAAGGTTGCTTTTTTGACCTCTCACGCCAGCTTGCACGCTCACGTCCTTTACGTCTATCTCATCAGAAAGTGAGCTGTCGGTCTGCGCCGAAGCAGGCTGATCGGAAGTCGTCGTTTCGATCGTATTCGGAGGATTTGCTGACGAATATGCTCGCCTTTGAGAAGCAACGGTTTTTGATCGCCCCTCTTGGTAATCGGGTAGTTTGGGGTAGGGGTGGCGCAACAGAGAAAGGGACGAGGATGGGTAGAGAAAGTCGAGCATCAGAACCGACGCAAACAGATTTGATTGTAGTTGTTTCGCATCCGAATCAGCAGCCCCAACCTCAGCAGCCCTTGGGAGACCAGGCAAGGAGCTGGACAGGTCGAAAGCGGCGGCACCATGTTGCCAAAAGCCTGGATAGAGCTGACGAGATCGGTTTGACGATTTTTGAATCACGCGCTGAATGCTGCGCGATTCTAGGCTCGCGGCCGTTCGTTCGAGCATTGTCGATTATGTTGAAAAGCACAGGACAAACGCAGGCATGTTTGGTGGCGAGCGGAAGATGGATAAAGATCAACGATGGAAGTTCGACCGCGGGGGTAGGAATTGAGAGGCGCAAGAATTACAACGAATCTTGTAGAAGTGAACTATACACACAATAGAGTCGTAGAAGTGAGAGAGCTTTCCTATGATACAAGGTGTCTCGAAACAACGAATCGCTGTGAAAAGGAAAAGAAATGTTAATTCTAGGCCTGATAAAGAAGATTTTAGGTCGTCTATAACGAACGTATCAGTCGATCCACCCAGAAAAATGTCGAGCCTCCTAGAGCGGCGTCGGACTGGCCAATAGGCGAGCTTGACCGGCTGAAGAGCGGAGCCGCCCTTTCTCGCCTGAGGTCTCCAGAGTACTTACCTAGGTATGAGTCTATGACAATGTAGATATTAAATATGTCGAACACAGTTATACCCTTTAAGCTAAATGGTGCATTGGACGTATGTGTAATGAAAATCTATAGGAATTTCATCAAAAAGGCTCATAGAAAGACTCATAGAGGCAATCTCGATACTGATTGAAGACAACCCAGGAATCTGGCTTGCTAGTCCGACGATGGATGGGGGACAGAGGAAAGCAGACGACAGCCTTTCAAGCCCTTTTGCAAGCTTAAGATTTTTTTCATCCGTCAATATCATCTTGGAAGTATTCTGTTGTAATAATAGCAACTCCTGGGATTGCTCAGCAATATTGATTGGCCTGTGGATTTGTTGCTTGCGGCACTCACTTCCATCATGTGTTGGCTTCCCAGCTTCTTCTTCTATACATCTGCTGTTGGGAATTGTCCTTCCCTATCAAATTCTGCTCCTGAAGCCCGTGTGAGATCTCCTACCAATAGCAATGGTTCATTCTCTTCATATCCCGCATTGCCTCAGAACCCCCTCTCATCACCATCATCCTCCATCAGCGGATAAGTCGTTGAGGATTCAGATCGAGGGTCCGCTAGTTTCTATTCAGAAATTGCTATCGAATGTGCCATGGCATGTAGATGTCTGCAACCCGATCTTCCCACAGCCGGTTGGTCCAAAGCTTGCAGAGCTGACCTACAGGGCCATATACGGATATAACGCTTTACCTGATAGTGCTGATATAAGAACTCATCTAGTTGTCCGAGATGAGTATTTGGGCTGGATCCATCACAAGAAGTATGTGCACTTCCGGGTTGCATTAACCGTGAGATTCGCTTACAGCGGTGCAATTTAGTGAGATTGACTACTACGGCGTCACATTTGATACCAACGTTCCTTCTGATAAATACTTTCCAGAGGTTCTGCAGATACATATCTTTGAAATAGAAGCAGATGATGGGGAGTATGCAAACGAATGCCTGCCTTTCGCGATCGATCCGGCAGACTACATTGGGAAGAAGATGTTGGCGGTGCCTAGGTGCTGCCAGAAGAGAAGGGGATCTACAGACCGTCGAAGAGTGAACGGATTAGTGGCAGAAAGAGATGTTATACGGCAAGGAATGGATCGGGAGGTGATTATGAAGTTGCTGGTCGGCCATAGGGTATATACCACCAAGATTCCAGAGAAGCGATTCGATATAATTCCCTGGCCTCCAACAGACCAGGCTCTGAAGGAATGATGAAGGCCGTCAAATCGCCACAACGCGTATACATACAATAGTTGCCTACCTACCTTGTGTCATATACTAGCGCTGGTATTCATGGTCTTGCTCTTTTTCCCTTTTTCTTATCTCTTCAAGTGCCACAGCCCTCCGCTAAGGTCAATCGGTCCACTTGGCCCTACGTATGAGAAGGTTACAAAAGCTTTACTAAGACTATCGCAGTATAGAAGTGCCACTCTCCTTTAACGGCTTGACTTATACTCACTAGAGCGAATACAGCTTAACAAATGTACCAGTGGATTGATATGTCCCAATAGGCCTTAGAGTAGAGAGTGCCATCAAAGATTGTGATTATGAGCTCAGTATATTCACCAATTTAGTCAATTTATCAACAGACATAGATCCAGGATATGCTTTACCCATACAAAAGAAACAACTTCATCCAGAATCTCCATAGCGCCTTCTTGACTTGATCCATAACATCAAGAGTTGAGTTCCCAATCTTTCGACAAAGGAGACTTCCCATCCTTATAATATCTTAGTACAATCTTACAACTCCGAGATATCCAGCTCTCAGCGTAACGTAAACTCAGGAAGATAACACCAAGAAAAACAACATCCGGTCATCGTACAATAAGATTATGCGGGGTATAGATATGTTTTCCGTTTTCGTCGTTTACATCCAGAGTAGGTAGGGGAAAGGGTGGCAACAGAGTGAAGAACAATAGGCCAATAGGTAGGCAGGGTGCTGTATCGGTTTCATGCACTCGACTTCACCCCGTCCGTCTCATCAGAAGACGAGGCTCGGACTTCGTTCCGTAATCCGGACAGGCCATCGGCGGGCTGCTGGGCTGCGAGCTCCATCTCAAACCGAGGGCCCCGACTCTGGCTCCGGGTCCGTTGCCTACGCCGAATCGTTCGGTGGTACTGCTGTTGTTGCTGTTGGTGATGCTGCTGCTGTTGCTGTTCGCCGGGGGACGCAACACGAGAGGGGCAGTGCTCTCGGCGCAGCCGGGCGTGGAGCAGACGACGTTTTGTGGGAGATAGCACTCTTCTCGGGGAAGAAGGTCGTGATGAATAGCTGAGAGCTGGAGACACGGCGCGGCGACGAGAGCGGCCTCGAAGGTTGCTCGATTCGTCGGTAGGTGCAGCTCTGAATGAGCGGACACTGCCACGGGTCATGCTTCGCTCTCTCCTGCGGCCTCGCAAAACATCGTGGTCGGCAGTTGGGGACATGATGGTAGGTGGCTCGGCAAAGGATGAAGAGCCGGTTGCGACTCTAGCCGTCATTGTTGTATTTTGCTAACAATATGACGGTAGTTGATAGTTGTGAAACAACAGGTCAAGGCGACAAAATAGAGGTGCAGTAACTTAAGGAAGGACAAGAACAGATCAAATAGAATATCAAGTCAACGATGTTCTTGGCTTAGAGTCAGGATGTTTGTATGTATGTATGCACGTATGCATGTATGCAGGGAGACGTAGCAGGGACAGTATATCAGTGTAAGCTGGGTCCGTTTTGTTTCGCGCAGCTCTCCAAGAAAACGAAGAGCAGAGGATATATTGGGTCCCCTCGCGTATTATATAAATACGATAGGTACGAACAATGCTTACTGTAGGCTCAAAAAGCTACAGCAAAAGGGGGGACAGAGAAAGGGATTGAAACCTTGATGAAGGGAGGGATCCATCATCCAGCATCCACCCATCCATTCAGAGAAAGGGAGGGGTGCGGCATTGACATCCGGGGACGGGCCCCCGTTGTTTGATATGCATGCATTTACAGGGAAGTAATTGAAGCATTTGTCTCATGTTTAGTCAATCAATCATATGATGGAATGGTCTTTGCTTGTCCGTTTTGTTTGTTTTTCTCACACTTTATTTTACTTTATTTCCTCACTTGTTTATGCTATCTAGACCAGGATAAACAGAAGCGCTGGTTCGTTCCCCTGATTGTCTGTCGTGGATGCAATGCAATGGCATGCTCAAACGTGCTGCGTAGCAATTGATCGGCCGTCTACTGCCGGCGTTGAACTCTGTAACTTAGTCCGCTGCCACCGGATCGAACCTTGCAGAGCAGGATCTCCCAAGTCAGCACACGGCAAGGCGTCAAGGTGTATGTACATGCTACTGTAGCTATTCGTGGAATCTACTCGCAGAATCTGGTTTCTAGCTATACCTTGTCTTGGCTTGGTATCAAGCACAGCCCCTTGGTAAAAGATCTCTAAAGCAGCCAAGAGCAGGTATCAGAACGTTAAGAGCTTACCCCAGACTTGGCAGCTAAACCACCAGACGATCATGACGACTCAGCTGTACAAAACGTGCTCAAATGTCTTTGATGCCAGTGAATCACGTATAATAGTACAACGGACGCTTCGGTAAATACGGTATGAGAAACGTAAAATACACAAAACCAACCACTTTAACTGTACCCGTCATCATCGGCAGCTTTTGAATCCCTCCCACCACATGGGAGGTTTGCATCACACTGCGACTAGACAACTTTATTAGCGCCCAGGGCACTTGAGATGCAACCCTCGTTGGTTCAGCTGGCAAAGCTCGCCTCGAGGTGGCGCTCTTGAGGATTCCTTTTACTTCATTTGTGTTACAGTCTTGCGGGAGGCTTGAGCTGCCAACATGTAACAACGTAACGTGCAGTCAAAGGTCGAGGCCATTCTATTGATGCTGTCCAACGCTCGCCATGATGATAGTCAATGATTTGATGAGCTACCTCATACTGTAGTATAAAAATAACAAGGCGCTTATGCTGTCATGCAGGAAATGACATGGGATTTTGTGAATGTGACTTGTTGGTTGCCTGTTCCGTCTTTTTAGAGGCTTGAGTTTGTGATGGACCAACATGCCCAAGGTGTATGTCTCAACGGACTCAAGTCTCCGGGTTCCGCTCCGGGCCCTACGGGGCATCCGCGGGGCCGAACGGGCAGTACCAATTGAAAAGCCCATGTTTAATGAAGATGGACAACTGATATCGAAACTATGACCCAACAAAGATGAGGAAAGTATCCGCATTTGTTTATTCGGTGAATTGTAGAGTTTGTCTTCGTTCCTCAGCAACGTATAAATAAAGTCTATAGGTAGTTAGTTAACTACCTTAGTAGATCTCAACTGTCATGTTTTTAGATGAGGCCTTCCAGTTCCGGGACTGCCCAGGTCCTTCAGGGGTACGTATCCACCAGTCAGTTCTAGATTGTAGTGGGTGGAGCTGTTTTTGGCCTGTCACAAGCTCGACAACATGACTACCTCAAACAGACACCATCGTCATTATCACAACGATCTTCCTGTTGACGGCCATTGCTAATCAGAGCGCGATACCTGTTGCTGGCTTGCTTCTCTTCTTCGACTTTACCTCTCTGTCGTCTTCTGCTTCTTCTTCTTCTTCTTCTATACCTATTTTTTGACCACTTGCGTTGTCATCTCCCCCCTTAGGTACTTACATTTATAATCATCTCCTCTTTCGTCGCCCCCTTTCATCCTATGACAACGCGCGTCACGACCGAGTAACCGAACGAATCTCCCGTCGCCGCTCTTTGAATTTTCCAGTTCATACCGCAATACGACAGGGAATGGCCCTATCGGTCTCTTGATTTATCCCTAATCCCCGCTACATCCCCATCTATCGTCCCATTATTAGTCGCCAACATGCCTCGATCACGGCCGGCCACAACAGGCTATGAACGCCTCGCACAGGCCGACGACTTCAGCGATGACTCTGATGAAGATCCCCTCTCCCAGTCCTACGCCTCTTTGCAGCCCGCCGCCGCACCACGATATGCTCCCGTTACGCAGCCGCGCCATCGATCTGGCATGGCCAGTCCTAAGTCCTTGGCCTCGTCCTCACAGCCCAAGTTCCGACATCGTGTCGGCAGCAACGCCGGTGTCGATCTCAAGGCCATCAATGCCCGGCTTGAGCGCTGGGCTGATGAGATTGCATCGCGTTTCAAGCGCAAGGGCAAGAATCAGGCAGGCGAAGAGGAGCGTCTCGAAATCCACTACTCTGTTTTTCAACCCCCTGAAGGTGTCCGACCAGTCACCGCTGAGAGTATCGCCGCACCGCAGGAGGGTGTCATGACCAGAGCTGAGTTTGAGACCATTGTCGAGAGCGTACGGAGTGCTATTAGGCAAGAAATTCACCCTAGTATGATCTCCCAGGGTAGCTCTGGTAGCTACTTTGCACGAAATACGGATGGCAAGATTGTTGGCGTGTTTAAACCCAAAGACGAGGAGCCATACGCCGCAGGAAACCCCAAGTGGAACAAGTGGATTCACCGAAACTTGTTCCCTTGCTGTTTTGGACGAGCATGGTATGCTTTTCTCCGAATGATTCCCCTAATGTCGTTGCTAACCCTTTCGCAGCCTGATTCCCAACCTTTCGTACGTCAGTGAAGCAGCGGCATATGTCCTGGATTGCCAGCTAAGAACGCACCTTGTTCCCTACACCGACGTTGTATGGCTTGCCTCCAAATCATTCCATTACCCATTCTGGGACCGCCGCAAGTTCCATCGCAAGAAGAAGCCTCTTCCTGCAAAGCCAGGCAGTTTCCAGGTCTTCCTGAAGGGCTTCAAGGATGCCAATGTGTTTCTTCGTGAGCACCCTTGGCCGGACCAGTATTGGTCAGGTTTCCGAACAAACGATGGCCAAAGTAAGAAGAAGCGAAGATGGACTGAGAGCTGTCGCCCATCAGGAAATACATCCCCGAATGAAGGTTACGGCAGCGATGATGAAGAAGCTGCCACAGCGGCGAATCTCTTGGGCCCTGATAATTTCATTTGGACCGAAAACTTGAAAGAATCTCTGCGAGAAGAGCTCGAAAAGCTAGTCATTCTCGACTACATAATGCGAAATACAGACCGCGGTCTTGATAACTGGATGATCAAGGTTGATTGGGAGACAGGAAAAGCCTCGATAGCCTCAGACCCCATCCACTTAAATATGGACCCAGTCGCTGAGGAAGAGGGTCCCCGACCTGTTGATCTATCACAACAAGGGCCCCGTGCTACGAGAGCGTCATACCCATACAAGACCCAGAGACCTATGAGCGCCTCAAGTCGGCAATACGCAGGACAAGAACCTGCCATCACAATTGGAGCCATTGATAACTCACTATCATGGCCATGGAAACATCCAGATGCGTGGAGAAGGTATGGATTAACCCCTCACATATCGCTGGCCTATGTTTAAGCAATATGCTAACACGCGATTTCAGTTTTCCCTTTGGTTGGCTTTTCCTGCCTGTTGATCTTATCGGACGACCATTCTCTCAGAAAACACGAGACCACTTCCTGCCTCTCCTCACATCTACATTATGGTGGACGCAAACGATATTGGCACTCAAGAGAGTGTTCCAGATGGACGTCGACTTCCAGGAGCGCATGTTTGCCAAGCAGGTCGCCGTCATGAAGGGCCAGGCTTGGAACGTCGTAGAGACGCTCAAGACGCCAGACCATGGCCCTCTCGAACTCACCCGCAGAGCAAGAGTTTGCGTCTGGGACGATCTAGTTGATGTACCTGTTGCAGTTCCTATGCGTAATACGTCGTCGGAAGTCCGCCGCAATCCCAACGTCCGTCAATCGATGGATGAGGCTGACATCGCCAGCTCAGCCCCTGCTAATAACCCTCCAATCGAAGACCTGCTCGGTCTAGCCAGTGCGCCCGCAGATATGCCTCATCCGGGTCGGTTTGAGCTTTCGTCTCCAACAGGCGATATAGCTCAGTCACCAGACGAGGTACCATCAAGCGAACCCAACTACCTGGCAACGGCGGGGCAACAGCAACAACAGCAACGTGGCGGGGAGCTGGCTGAGCGTCCCACCGTCCGGGCAGCTGGGTTTAGGAACAGTTACCAGGGGCCCGTTCGTGCACTCAACATGTACGAACCCGCACGTCAGCAGCCGCCGAGGCAGCAGCGAAGATATTCCTTTGCCAATGCCGCTGCTCGCCGCAACAGCAACAACATTGCACAGCAGTACTATGGTGATTTTCAAGAGAACTACACGGATGACCTGGAAGGTGATCTAGGATATGCTGCAGCCGAGGGTCAGATGGGTAACCAACGTAAGGTCATTGTTGAACGGCTCGAGGCTGTCAAGAGCAGGAACCCTGTTTTTACCTGCTGGTGAGCTTCTCAACTTTGGTCACAATTCCTGGCTTGCTTTACGGTATGAGCTGTTGGTCTTGCTCCGATGAAATTCAGATATTGGATACATGGGCTTGTTCCGTCCACAATCATCACATTGTAAGCAAGCAAAAGACCCATGCATGCGATGCCAATGCCGTCGTATTTTGTACATTTGGGGCAATATCTCGTATCTGGACAGCCTCACTCTTAGTCAACATGCAGTTTGCTTAGACTTGGTGTGGGCGTTACTGAATTGGGGTTTACGTGCATGGTAGCGGTTGGTGAAGGTGTCTCGGGTCGGCATATCAGAGAGAATATGATCCTTTTGGGCGAATCTGCTTGTCTCGCTGCAAGCCAACACATCATAGCGGCAGAGGAAAGAGGAAAGAGAATAGGAAGGCAAAGCAAAGCAAAGCGAGCAAGGAGATCCATGCTGACCTTTATCAAAGTCAGTGAAACAGCCAAATAATGGCTGTTGCGACTAGAGCGGGGTCAAGAGCTGACCTGTCACGCTGGGCAGTGCTTCGAGTACCTAACCGATGTTGTGCTTAGTCTTTTTGCTTATTCTTACCCCGGTCCGGTACTGTTGTGTACTGCTGTGCCTCGGGTTTGTTGGGGGAGAAAATGAGAAAATGGTCCATGGTCCGTATGCGTTATGATGGTTAGAATCAGGATGTCGGTATGATGAATTACAGTGAAATAGAGCTTCGCAAGCTATGCAACATGACTCAAATTATGGAGAGTCTCACTGTCACAAACCAACCATCTGCACACGTTGAAAGTACCGCAACGATGCTGTAGAGCCACCAGCCCACCATTTTACCGGCTCTCTGGTCAAAAACCCGAGAGTCTGGGTCGGCAAACCATGGCTTGAGCATGGTTCCCCTGTCCTGGTGCCATAGGTAAGCGATAAGCTCTCCATAGTTGGCTGGTCACAGCGACTAATACCAAGTTCCATCGGAGCATGTAGATAAGCCTTGTTTTTTTCTCGGAATTCCCTTATTCACTCGTATTTATGACGGGAGATGGTGGCTAAGCCTACCCGTCTGGCAGTGACATTTTATCATGCCGTCGGTAAGGTAGCAGGTAGTCGACGATCCCCCTCTGGCATGCAGCCTTACTTGCAACTCGGTACTTTCTTTGTCTCTCCACAGACTCCATGCTGGCGGCCCGTAGCGGCTATCCGTTCAAAGACTTGGTTGTGGGTACCAGAGGCTCATGGTCTCCAGAATTGTGAATGTGATAACGTCGCCGACATTTTGAACGTCCGTTTCGGCAGCAATATCGATATTATCACGTAAAACATTGCTGATCTTTTATACACGTCTTAGGTTTTTGTCTGGATATTAGACAAGACAGCCCTCTTGTCTGAGACCGCCGTTGTATGTAACCACGATCTTATCAAGACAATAATGATCGCTTTGCCATGTTGTCTTTACCTCGTTGATTGCCGGAACCAAGCATTTTGGGGGGAGTCTATGACCAGATGAGGCAAGTCAAATTTGTTATCCCTGCATGCGTATAAAGATATGAGAGTAGGGGTCTACAATGGATTGAGAAGGATTTTGCCTGTTCCAGATTCCCACTTGCACAGTTTCGCGTCTGTCGTCAAGGTCTCGTCTCATATAGAAGACCTTGGCTCCCGCACACCGACCACTTGTAGGTTTGTGACCTGCAGCGGCCCGTCAATCGGTACAGATAATATCGCCATAACAATCCCATTATTCGTCGATTGGCGTTTCTTCTCCTATTTCGGTCGCAGATGTTACCCGAGAAGTCGGTGCGTAGGTCGTACGATATTTGGACAAAAGACAAGAGTAGGGTCCAGCCAAAGGGGGGCACAGAATGCACACACCAGCTGCGAGAACCCGCAGCTCAATGCAACTTAGTGGCTCATTGGCAGCATGAGGCCCCCTTCGTATCTCCCTCTACCACTAGAGATGACTTGTCTCTCTAGGTGATGCATATCCGCTGCTGCTGGCGGAAGGCTCAAGGTTGGTTTGGTTGTGGGCACAGGAGGCGGTGAAGAAAGGAAGCTTGCGATTCCTGTTCCTCGAATTTTCTTTGCTCGATTTGAAGGGCCCCAATGCTCCAAAGGTGGATCATTCGCAATGTCACTTGTGACCCAGTGATGCATACATACATGCTTTTGATGGCACGGAGTTGTGCTCCGACTTGTGAGTTTGCACCGAAACTATGGCATTCTGCAAATAAAGTATGGGGTCAGTGAGAGGCCCGCCCCCTTGCCTGGCCCATGCTGTAGCATTGCTCGTAGCTTTCCCCCCGGCCTGGTAAATAATGAAGGCCATTCATCGACCAGTATAGCAAGTAACCTCCGGGGATAGTTGCACAGCAAGCTTATTTGTCCTCCGCAGGCGGTCCCAAGTCCATGTCCTCGGTACTGGCATGGCTTGCCATTGGACTGTGCCCCGCGAAAGTTTGACCTTGTGACCGTGGGCTTACTTTTCCCAGTAGGAACATCGTTACGCAAAGTCTGGGCTATTGCTCTCATGATATCTTGGCTCAAGTTGATTATCGCTCCTGGTGGGGGTGGAAGGACAGCCTCACCATCGACGTGAAACGGGTTTATAGCTGTTGGACGCCACCCCCCATTGCTGGTACTGTAGCTGCAGCCATCGATAGGTTCCGCAGAGTACCCAAAAACCAGATGCCTGAGCCTGAGATGGTGGGAAGAATTCCATCCAGCATGGATCGAATTCCTAGTAACGCGGCATCTGGATAGTACAATACTGTATGCCTCAACATTGCAGCACACCAACCTCTCCACTTCGGGTGGAACCAGTGTCGTCGTCCAAAACTTGGGGCCATTGAATTGGAAGCGGATGAGGCAATCAGAGGCATCCCAGCTAGTTACTTCCATTTTCGCCGGCTGGCGACCGCTTCCATGCTAGAGGTCTTCGTAAGAGCGCCAATGGCCGTTGATTCTGGTAAAATTGAGCTGGCGACGCTTCGAGTTGAATGTTCACTTGCCACCAAGAGCGAAGAAGGCCAGCCTCGCTCCCATTCACTCAGACACCAACGTCTTGCCTCTGATCCCAAACGCCAGCCTCGGCGCGTTGCTATAGACACACTACAGCCGTAGAAGGAGTTCCTGGGCATAGGCTTGTCTTTATACCTTGCTGCAAAGGTGGGCTCAAGTTGAAAGGTAGAAAGCTCTGAGAGGTCAGGATCGGCATTGGAAGCTTAGGGAAGCAATACTTTTGCCGGCCTGTGTCTCGGTACTCCGCCAGATCATCTCCGCACCCTTCGAGAAGCCCTGCTACGCCCGTGAATGGCTCGAAAGCCGCTAGATGCAAAAGCCACCATAGTTGATACGTCTTTGGGCTCTGTATATCCGGGCACCAGGGTGGCTCTTGACGTGCAGACTAGGGCCACGCTTTTGGTACCAAATGCTTTCATAACGCTCGAGAGTGGCCTGAAATCTTTCTGGAAAAGAAGAACTTGGGTCGAATTGTTATCGTCCTTTGAACAAACTCCAACACACTTGTGAGCTTTCAAAGATCTGTCGAGCCCCAAGACTTGGCCCTGAAGAAAATGGAAGCCGAGTAAGACAACCAAAGTCGCTAGACATGGAAGTTTTGCTAAACTGCCATTGAAGAGACGGAACCGTGCCCCTGGACGAGACGTTCACCGAGATAACTGAACATCATGGACGCACTTACCAACACTACGCTCTAACGAACGGTACTTATTTTGCACCGATCGACGAGGTAGGGACGATACCTGCTTGTTATGTTAGTGAAGCTGTTAACGGAGGGTATCACGTTTGATTAGGACGAAATTTCACGCCTCGAGGTGATGCACGGTGTTTTCAGCAGACTCTTCGATGGACGGATGATATTCCCCCCTATCAGGTCGCCACGAAGAATACTCGATTGTGGCTGTGGCCCTGGAGATTGGGCAATGGAAGTCGCTGCACAGTATCCTGGTGCTGAGGTGAGTTCTCTGTGGCCCCAGTCCAACCCTTTCTTCTAGGCGCGGTTACTGCAAGCCGGTCAGGTCGAAGTCGATTTGACACACTACCTCCATCCTAATAGATGATGAGAGGGGCTGCTCAACCCCAGAATATCCGCCACTGCTTCGCGAAAGTAATGATCAGATTTTATCGCTGCAAGAGAACCCTGACCCAGAAGCTGAACGCCTTGAGGTTGCCAACCTAAGAGGCTAGGTTTTGAGTTGAAGGAGTGTCCAGCTGACTGGTTGTTCTGCACAGGTTCTTGGCATTGATGTGAGCCCGCATATGATTCCTGAGAGTCCCCCCGACAATATGGAGCTCCAAGTTGATGATCTCAATGCGAGGTAAGTGGTTACAGAAAGGGTCAAGGCTGGAGCGAGCACTAAAAGTGGTGTGGTATAGGTTTACATTCGGGCCCAACCACTTTGACCTCGTCCATAGTCAAATGGTGGCAGGAGGTATTCATGCGAATCGATGGCGAAGTTATATTCGAGATATTTTTCGAGTGTTGAAGCCAGGCGGCTGGTGTCAGATGGTTGAGATATACTTCAACGCCCAATCTGACAATGGAACGTTAAGTAGCGGTAAACCCTCTACTTCCCGTAACGCAAATGGGACTGCTCTTTGCTGACCATGACAATTAGAGCACGCTCTGTCACGGTGGTCAAGGCAATACTTGGAAAGCCAACAACCGTACAAAGATCCTCGAGCACCACTACAACTAGCCAGCTGGATGAGAAGTGCGGGCTTTACCGAAGTCGAATCGAGGCTCTTGACGCTGCCGATGTGTCCCTGGTCGAGCGGTAGGCTGTAGTAGCTATCATGTCCCTGTGTGACAAGGCTGATCGAGATTCAGGCGCTCGAGATTATGAGATCGGTTGGGCGAATAGCGCCAACGTAAACGAGCTTTTGTACTCGCTCGCACTCTACCCCTTCACACAGTTTCTAGGGTACGTTGATGAAAATGGATTGTACCAGGCACGAGTTTGCTAAGCCTCCAGTAGAATGTCGTTGGACGACTTCCAACTCTTGGTTGATCAAGCGAGAAGCGAGGCCAGCGATCCGGCTTTTAAGGTGAGCTCTTCATTTATCTGTCCTGAAACTTGATTGGAGGTTAGAACATCATAATAATGGCTTTATGTCGATTGGCAGGCATACTTTCCCCTGTAAGTTTGAACCGCTGTTGTCTTATGTGTGCACTTTTGACGGAAGTATGGCAGTTATGTCTGTATTGGCAGGAAACCACGTCGATAATATTCTTTCATGATGACGACAGGATCTATTGGGGGAGTCGGTGTGATTTGGTGTGCTGTGTTGGGTAGGCATCAGGTGCCAACAAACAAGATAGGAGGAGTTGGACACATCTTTAGGTGCCGTCGATGAATGAGTTGGACGAGGATGGAATGTTTGGGATGGGCGAAGATTAGATGAATGAAGATGGCCATGACCTAATCTATGTCGTTGAAAGAAGGTTTTCTGGCCGGCGAGGCAAGCGGCAGTGGCGCGTCCTCGGGTGGATAGGTAGTGGAGGAAGGAACGATTGATTTATGGAATGCCAAACAAGACAAGCACAGCCTAACATTGGAGGTGAAAGGAAGGCACAAAGAAGGGGCATGGTTAGGTAGGTTTCCCCCGATTGCAGGTGCTTGGACTTTAGACAGAGAAAGCCAACAGCCAACACTGGAGCCACGAGGTGGCTGCCCTTGCCTTGTTATGTATTCCAGGGAGTGACTTGCGACGACTGGTCAATGAATGCTCGGTACCGACTGACTGGGACCGGTGTGTAAGAGACTTGTTAAGAGCGGCCGCAGCCATGCTAGAGGCTACTTATGCAATATCACTTGAGAGCGTAGAGGACAGAGGGCAAGATACTGATATATGGCAACTTGAAAGCCTTTCCTCTGTGAATCACGATATGTACCACTATGTATATTCATAGGCCTTTTATCCTCCCACAAGGTTGAGTTCTAAATCCCCATCCAAGTTCCTCGGTTGAGCTATGGACGATTTCATCTCCCCATCTCCACCATGTAGGGAACCTAGTTCAAAGCCAGCAATGAATGGTGGCATGGCAGTTGGCCCTAGCTACTTTACCTAGTTCACTTTAACTCAATACATACATCAGCCAACACTTGCTTCGACAGGAGCTACGCTCAAGTAGAATAGCTGATCAGCAGCATATACATTGCTCAACGTTTCTTGGTCTAGTTGTCCCCTTAGCTGATGATGTTAGTGCGTAATCCTACAGCACCTAGTAAACGCAATAACAACGGACTCATCCCCGACCCTTGTCTAGGCGTAGGCGAGCGGGTGCACCAATGATCAGGTGATTTAGCGTATATAAAACCTTGCTATATGATATCAATTGCAATGAGAGAGCTCGATATAGGTAGCACTGGGTATCCGTATTTGTCGTTTCATTACTGGGGAAAGATAAGATATTCATACATGGATAGCTAAGCTAGGTAGCCTTGAAAGCAGTCGGCTTCCAATTATATCAGCACTCAAGCAATGGGAAGACAAGATAACACAACAAGACTGAGCTATCTCTTGGTCTCAAGTTCTTGAAATTTCCCGATATGGTTCCAATTCCCCCATAATCGCTCCAGCAGTCCGGTTATGCGGTATCCGGTCTCGGCCACACCGCCGGTGTGCTAGGGTCGCTAGGTAGGGCCAACAGACAAATCAAAGTCCCCAATTGGCGCCGCAAATGCCTAGGAAATTTTAAGATCCTGTCCCACCTTGTGTCAGCTACAGTAGAGCTCTTGAGCAACAGGAAATTCACGATCGTCGTATCATCTCGCCAAACAGCCTCTACACCGACACACATTATTGTCAGCAAGTCTGTCAAAATGGCTGGGAAACAATCCATGCAGCTTCTCCGGGCGCTGCGCATGTCCCAACCTACCTTCCGCCAGCCCGTCAACCGACTCTCCTCAGCCTCTGTCTGCCAATTATATTCAACATCTACCGACGATGCCCCCCCTCCGCTGCTCTCCAAGCTCAAGGCTGATCTTAAGACGGCCATGCGCGCCAAGGATGCTCCCCGTCTGACTGTGCTCCGAGCAATCATGTCCGCCAACCTCAACGCTTCCAAGACCTCGACCCCCATCAAGACCGATGTCCAGCTCGTCGCTCTGATTCGCAAGATTCAAAAGGGCTCTATCGATGCTGCCGCTGAGGCCAAGGCTGCCAACCGCGATGATCTCGTCCAGAAGGAGGAGCAGCAGATCAAGGTGCTGGACGAGTACATTGCCACCAGCGGCGTGGAGAGTCTGACTGAGGCCCAGCTCAAGGCTCTGGTACAGGATGCTGTTGAGGCCTCAAAGGCTGCTGGTGTTCAGGCCAAGTCCATCATGGGCGATGTCATGAAGCGATTGTCTGGCGCCCTCGAGGGCAAGGATGTTGACAAGAAGGAATTGTCCAAGATGGTTAAGGAGTTGACCGGCTAATACAGTGGTTTATGCGTATATATGCATGGTGAAAAATATGTAAATTATAGTGCAAAAAGGCGTTGGAATTGTGGCTTCTTATGATATACAAGCTATTTGCACGAATATATCAACATTGATCTCTTCTACTAACTACAATAGATCTTTTACGGTGACACCCAAACTTGGATATCTTTCACAAACAGCCATCATAACTAGAAGAAATTGTCCTTATTGAATCCAGTTGCTAAGCTTCAGGTTGTCTTAAGAATCGGTTGAGCGACCCCACGCCGATATGATAGATAGGAATAGTGTAGTGACTCACAGTAACCAAACAGTCACACCAAGGCTTCTTCTTCGCCTACATAACCTCCACTTACTCTTATCCTTTGCTTTGGGACTTGCACCTCATTGTATTGCTCCAAATAACTCAACCCATCCATCATGACTTCCCGCCAAAACATCAGTTCCGGCTCTCCATTTGAAGCCCAAATTGGTTATTCACGAGCGGTAGTCACCGGCGAATGGGTGTTTGTCAGCGGGACAACTGGGTGAGTCCCCTATTTTCTCTCTGAAAATACACAAGTTACCACAGGAACTAATATGAATCACAGCTATGACTATGAAACAGGGCAGATATCCCCTGATGTTACTGAGCAGACGGACCAAACCATGACCAACATCGCTACGGCGTTGATGAATGCAGGTGCTTCGGTGTCTGATATCGTCCGCGTTAGATATATATTGCCTGATCGCGATGACTTTTCAAAGATCTGGCCAGTGTTGCAGAAGTGGCTTGGGGATGTTCGTCCTGCAGCGACGATGGTACAGTCGGGTTTGATGAAAGAGGAGATGAAGATCGAGATTGAAGTGACTGCTAGGATGGGATGTGGAAACAATAACGAGAAAGCTCAATAGCATGACCATGGAACTTGACGTAGTGCCCGAGTAATTTGGTACCTAGTTGGTATATACCCAATCAGGTTTATATGTAAATTAATCTTAGGGAGAATATTCTATATTTATCTATCCCGCTGATTAGTCTAGTCTCTAATAATAAGTGTCTATCTTGCCACTATTTTCTAAAGCTTCTATGAGGATAATCTTAAAAAGAAGATTAGTTCGAATATTGTATATCTAGCCAGTTGATCGGTCATTTAAACATTTAATCTTCCGTGCAATATAGGAACAATCATACTTATAATTTTAGTAAACTAAAGGGGCAATCAAGCTTCCCGCAGCAAAAGCAGTACTCATCGTGACGAGGCTCGACGTTGACATCAATGACAGACCACTGATACCATGTCCAGAAGTGCATCCTCCTGCCACTCGTGAGCCTACAATCATTAAAAAGCCGCCAAGACCGGCGAGCCACCCAGTCGGCTCTATCTCGACATCAGCACCGGCTAGCAGGGAAGGGAAGATCTTGGTGATAACCCAGGCACCTGCTGCCATACCTGTAGCAAACAGGGTGTTCTGTCGACTGCTCGGCCAGGAAGCACCTCGTGTGAGCCACCAGAAATGATTACCGAATTCTTCATAAGAGCCTGAGATTCCAAGCATGGATCTGCGGGTGAGAAGGGAGAAAAGCTGAGAGGTGCCGATGAAAAGACCGCTACCAGCTGAGAAGAGCGTCCAGTCTGTGCCGGTGGTGTATACAACTGAAGCAGCAATGACTGATAGACAGACAGATTCGAAGAGGACGACAGTTGTGACTTTAGAAATTCTGAGGTTCTCATCGAGAGTTACTGTCTCTGGTTTCATACCTGCCTTTTCCCGTTGAGCCTTGGCTGCGTTTGCGACATAGCCTGTATAGGCGATACCGCCAGCAATAGCTCCGCCGAAGGCGTAGATACCAGTTCGTAGGCCAGCTCCAACTTGTGCGAATATGGTACCTGGACATGATCCTGAAAGAGCCATGCCAGCACCGAGGAAAATCCCCCCTATGACATTACCGTCATACTGTCCGAAGAGTCCAATGGGAGAAGAACTCCTAGGCTTGAGGGTTACATAGCCAAAGCGCTCAGCAACCTTATAGATGATACTTTTAAAGATCAGTCCACATCTAAAGCTCCTGGCGGAAAGGGGGTTTACTCACGCACTGCTTGCAACGGCACCAAG
Organism: Fusarium abutilonis; assembly: GCA_021655885.1. Taxonomy (NCBI): domain Eukaryota; kingdom Fungi; phylum Ascomycota; class Sordariomycetes; order Hypocreales; family Nectriaceae; genus Fusarium; species Fusarium abutilonis. The sequence goes on from JAJJWN010000348.1 coordinate 45,554, forward strand.
AGAGGTTTGCAGCATATGCCAATCTTGGAACTTGAACTGGTTGATGATGGTTGAGGGCAGATAGACGCCCGCAGTTACAATAGAGGCGCCATACACAGCGCCTGAGAGTAACGCAGCCATCTAAGGGTTAATGGCTTGTCTGTTACTTGCAAATTTAGTTGATGGTTCGTTGACTTTATAGATGCCGGTCTTCGGAGCGTGGCAAGTAGAGGGAGTTTTGGGTAGCGGGATTTTTTGTATGAGGACCGAAGCTGCGATTGAGCTTCAATTAAGTATTATGAGTATAGATACTGAGAATATATCGTTTGAGATATATCGTTGCTGCTCCCTGAAATGCTTCAAGCCTGGTCGAATTTCTTTCGTATGGTTGTTAAGGATTTGAGGATGATCAGGTCAACTTACAAATCAAGGACCTGTTTATCAACATAGAACCTCGATCCTCCAATAGTTTGGCCACTTTTATCGTTTCCAGCCAGAAACAATAGTTGACCTCATATAAACTACATCATGATAGTTAAAATACCATCTTAACCGTTGTTATAGAATAACAACATTCTCAACTTAAGTTGACAACGCTGATCCAACATTTGCCTTACTTTGCCTACTTACAGGGTAAACATATTTATTACACTAGGATACTATCTAGAGAGTTGGGCAACACTTGAATCAATATCAAATGCTTAGACTTGATTACAAAGAGACATGTCTCTCCATATTCCGAGTTTATAGTGCTGCATGTAATTTATAAATACCCAGACCACAGAACATCATAGGCCTTGAGGCGTGTTCAGGGTTGCATGATTGCGTTCTAATAACGGATGGTCGATGGGAATATGTTGAATTGTTAGGCGGCACAGGGGATTTACTTCGCAATGAGTAAACGATCTCACTCAAACGCAATCACCCACCAATTGTTAAGCAATGACAAACTTTTTGATGAATCTGTTGTGTCATTGAGGGGTGTATATAGAGACTACTCCATTGGATATATGTGGAATACTCTCTATACCAGCCGAGGTCTACGATGCGGGGCCCCGGCTTCATTTCCTTGTGGATGGAACTAACTTAGTAGAACGGTCAATGTATTCACGACTTTCATAAGAATAGCCGATACCGAGCATACATAAAACTAAACCGATAACTCTGCATCTACATCAGCTTCACTTATATAACAACTGTTGACACAATTGCAACAATGCCTCGAGCTCTCACTCTACAGCATATCGAAGGCGCCAAGCCTGGAAACGTCTATTATCCGTTAGGACAGCCTCTCGCAGGAGATATACGCAATTGCTAACAACCATGTGCAGAATTAAAGTCAATCAAGTCCCCAAGCCAACACCAGGTCCAAATGAGGTTCTGGTCAAACTCTCCGCCGCGGCTCTCAACCACCGTGAGCTCTTCATGCGCCGCCATCTCTACCCAGCCATCTCTTTCACCAACCCAATCCTAGCCGATGGCTATGGCACTGTTGTCGCTGTCGGGACCAACGTCACCAGGCAAAACCTCCTCAACAAGCCTGTTATTCTTACTCCCATGCGCGGCTGGGACGCAGATCTTGCTGCGCCAGAGGATAGCCGCAAGTTTGCAGTTATTGGTGGCTCTAAGCTGACCGATGCTGGTACTGCGCAAGATTTTATTGTAGTATCGGAAGATGATGTTGAGCCTGCACCTGAGCACCTTACACCCGCCGAGGGCGCTGCTCTTCCTCTTGTCGGCGTTACGGGTTGGCGTGCATTCGTTACCAAGAGCAACGCCGCCTTCCCGGGCGCAAACGTGCTCATCACAGGCATCGGTGGCGGTGTTGCGCTGCAGGTGCTTCAGTTCGCTGTGGCCAAGGGCTGCAACGTGTTCGTCACGTCCGGCGACGAAGCTAAGCTCGCAAAAGCCAAAGAAATGGGCGCCCGCGGCGGTGTCAGCTACAAGAGCGACACGTGGGACAAGGAACTTCGAGCACAGCTGCCAACTGACAGACGGTATCTAGACACTATCATTGACGGCGCAGGCGGCGATATTGTGAGCAAGAGTGTACGACTGCTCAAGGCTGGCGGAGTTATTGTGCAGTATGGCATGACGGTGGCTCCCAAGATGGATTGGTTGATGTCTGCGAATCTGCAGAACATCGAGCTCAAAGGATCGACGATGGGCTCTCGCAAAGAATTTCGTGACATGATTGCCTTTGTGAATGAGAAGAAGATCCGGCCAATTATCAGCAGAACGGTCAAGGGGCTGGACAACATCCAAGCGATTGAGAGTCTCTTTACCGAAATGGATGAGGGTAAGCAGTTTGGTAAACTGGTAATCGAGTGGGACTCGGACAATGATTCGTCTCCAAAGCTGTAGAGAATTAATAGTTGATACAATAACGTTGACAAGTATAGAATGGCCAGTAGGTAGTTATTAACACATTTTTTCTTCAGCTATAAATCCTTAAACAGAGACATGAACAACGCCAAATGAGTTTTCAGGGTATCATACACCTCGAGAGCTTGTACGTGATGAAGGTACAACTCACACCAGTTGCCCATCCATGCAATATGTAATACTGGGTGCTCCCTCTTATTCCTCCGACTTCTTGCGCTTCTTCTTGGGACGACCGCCCTCTTCCGGTGGCACGAACTCGGCCTCGCGCTCCTTGGCCTTCTCCTCCTTTCGCTTGTTCTGCTTCTCCTTGCGTTCCTCCTGAGCAGCACGCTCCTTGCCGACCTTGCCCAAGAAATACTCGCCAGTCTCGATCTGCTTGTCGACCTTGCTCTTCTCGGGAGCAGGAGGGAATGGTGTGTAGACCTTCTTGGTTTTGTCGGTGACCTTGTGGGGTACACGTCGCTGGCTGAGCGTCTTCTTCTTGAAGTTGGGTAGGAAACGGTCCCAGCTCTCATTGGCGAGCTCAGGGTCCTTTGCGAGTTCGCGCTTGATCATGAGCTCCTTGATGTGATAGATGGGATGAATGTTGGCCATGCAGTCTTCCACCACTCGTCGCATTTCCTTCAGTCCTTTGTAAGGTCCCATGGCAGATACCGTATTTCCGTGGACCAAGATGTATGTTTCTGTGAGCAGCTCAAGGGCCTTGAGAGTCGAGCCATTGGGGCCGAGTATTCTTTGTCGTCGCTTCACAAATCTATCCTTGCTTCCGACCAAGTTTCGAATCTTGATGATGTCGCAAGCAATACCATCTTCGAGGATCTTGATGGCCTGGGGGGCGGGTACACTTCGTGCTAGAAGCTTGATGAGGTCTCGTGCATTGAGGATAGCGGCGGGATCAAATGTTTTTCGGGTCGTCTTGACGGTCATGGAACCCTCGACCAAATCAAGTGTGCAGGCGATGCCAGTCTTCTCGAGGGCTCTAGTGACAAGAGGCCAGGCTTCCTTCAAATAGACTTCTCGGTACTTGGGGAAGAGAGTCGCGAAAGAGGACTCTTCAGCAAAAGTGCCGCCAATATTGTCTTTGGGGGTGAAAGTATCGACCTTCCATTTATCGATATCGTCCGTGTCCCAAGGCTTTTCTTTCTTGTGTGTGGAGGGCATCTTGTTGTAGTTATGTGAAGTCTCTTGAAGAGAAGAAATATGGTTGAGTTTCCTGCGACGATGCGACTCCCAGATTTTTTTTCTGAGATAAGATGTCGAGTCTGGGTAGTGGGGCGGCTTGCATGTGGGGATGCATCGGTCCAGCTGTGGACCAATCAGGATGCTAGTTCTGTCTCTCGAATTTCTCCAAGTTTATTAAACACCATCAAGGCCGAAACGTCGCGTTACAAGATTCCACCAATTCCAACACAACCGCAATCATGTCCAAAGGTCGAGGCGCTGGAGCCGTTGATCAGATTGTAAAGCTGATCGTGGGCGCCGGACAAGCTAGTCCTAGTCCTCCCGTTGGTCCAGCTCTTGGTTCCAAGGGTGTCAAGTCAATGGACTTTTGTAAGGTTAGGAGCACACGAGCAACCCCGGATGGCCTTAACAGGCGTTTTCTGTTAATTGTTTGCTAAATAAGTCTCAGGAGTTTAACGCCAGAACCGCACACATCGTCCCCGGTACACCAATGCCTTGCCGAGTCACTGTCCGTCCCGATCGCTCATTCACCTTCGACCTCCGAACACCGCAAACCTCATGGCTACTCCTCAACGCTGTTGAGGCCCCTATGGGAAAGAAGGGAAAGCGAAAGGGTGCCAGTAACCCAGGTCACGAGATTGTGGGCACTATCACCCTTAAGCACGTCTATGAGATTGCAAAGATCAAGCAGACCGAACTCCGACTTTCAGGCCTGTCTTTAGAGGGACTTTGCAGAGCAATCATCTACCAAGCAAAGTCGATAGGCATCAATGTGGTGGCTTAAGAAACGTCTATGAAAGCGAGAAAAAGAGCGGACCACAGGCGTGTGGTGTACAAAGATCTCCAGCCAGATATTGAACGTGTATAACAGATTATGGATGGGAAATGGGCTTCTAACTAGAACGAATTGTACGATTGCATATATTCAGCGATTACAAGGCGAATACACTTATGTGAACTTTCATGACTATGTATTCTAAATCGAGAGTAGCTCAAATGCTTCTACGTGTGTAGTTGAATAGAAGCTCAATGGGCTCCACAAACCAACATTTGATGTTTGGGTAAAGTACAAAATATGTGTAATCAACTCTTGGCTCACGTTACTCTTGGACATTGACAAATTCGATCGATCAACCTAGGCACGCAGTTTGGAATCTTTATGAGTAATCAATAGTTGGTCCACAGTACGCGTGGCTTGCAGAAGCTCGTGTTTAAGAAGACATGAAGTCATGCAGAATGCTGTGACTGCCCTGTGCTGCATCGAAGTAGGTATCATGAAATTTGTGGGCTGAGGCCGGCTTGAACGGATCGTTAGCTGTCTCGTTGGTAAGACGTAATTACGGGTATAAGCTTGGGCGTGTGTTGTAAGAAGATTTTAAAAGTACCTTTGGGGCGCTAATTCACAAAAGCGAAATGTTGAGAAGACTGAGATAGAAGCAAGAACTACAAGCGAGCGTGAGTTGAACATGTGAAGAGCGATTATGGTATTATGGTCCATAAGTGTAAGGTGACCATCAAATCCAGATGATCGACAGCTTCCCTGGATGGGTCTCCCGGAACTAGCTACAGCATGTTCTTGGCTGGAATAATGGCAAGGGACTTTGGACAGCCTTATGGTCCTTTTCAGGTCTATTCTACCTTCAGATTGGCCACTGGCACACATTGAAAAACCGATTGACCGTCTGCTTGACACGTGTAAATCCTTATGGCTGCTCTAGACACGGATTTTCTGCTTACACTGGAAAGGTGCCTGTCAAGTCTATGTGGGGTTGATGATTTTCAATTCCTTGACTGGCTGACGACGAAAGGTTTTTTAAAAGACGGGGACATGGAGGCTTTGAGGCGACCGAAGCTTGGCCGGCCGGCCGGGACGGGAGCTCCGTCGGGCTGGACTCGACTGGGCTTGTACGGTGCAGGCTTCATCGGGTGAGAAGCAAAGAAATTTTCTTGTTTGTTTCCGGAAGCGGGTCACTGCAGCTGTCATTGTCGCGCTGTCTGTCTCACGTTTATGTGCCAACGTCTTGATACATGGTTGGCTTACAGATAGCCCAGCAGTATGTATACCAGCCTTTTTAGCCTCTTCGTGTTGGTAATGCTAGATTATCCGTGCTTCCTCTTCTAATGTACAGTCGGCCAGGGAACCATAGCCGAGAGACAACCCAGATCGGGCAGATTGATGTATGTACATATTGACAAGGGGTTCCTATTCACAGATCTGAACAAAGTGCCACCGCAGAAGGACTAATGATTGTTTAGAGGAGTTGAGTCATAACTACCGTACCTAGCAAAAACAAAATTCGCCAACCCAACAAGGAAACTATTTTACAAGCCAATTCGCCGCAAGACCGCACTCATGCTGTTTACAGGCTTCAGATGTTAATTTTTCTTCTTTACAAGGAGCCCTGTCTAGTGATATACCGGGATCAAGAGGTTGCAGGGAGAGATTCGTAAGTCGAAGTACTTTATACTTGGTACTGACTAAACAACTTCGGTTGCTCGCTGTGTTATCGAGACTGCGCAACTACACTATAGTAGCCTTCTTACTGGGAAATCGTTGAGTACAAGGTCATGGATCAGACTGTGACTCAACTTGGATACTCACACATGAAATTACGTGAGTAGAGATGTCCAAGTAAAAATGACTTCAGCTCGTACCTGAAGTTTTACTGTGCCCGTTAGGTAGTGCACCTCTCTCTAGCTTGATTCTGGGACCTCTAAAGCAGAGATGGAAGTGGGAGCAATAAGTGGGACCCCCACCAGCGCGGACCATCCTCTTTTATGTATCATCGTTGTCGCAACTCTTACTCTGGTTTCGCTTCTTTTCTTAACCCTCCCCATATTGCTATTTCGTTTCCTATCTGGTTTCCTTGGATCTCAACCATCAATAGCATCGACTCTAATCCCATGGCATCTTCTAACCCCTCAGAGGAGCTTCCTCGCTCCCAGGGCGCCTCTGGTAAGCCAATTATCCGGTCCTGCCGAGTCTCTGCTCTGCCCCACCTTGATATTCTACTCAGCGAGCCTCAACGCCTTGCTGAACTCCAGCCGTGACACAATCGCTAACAAAGCATCACTTAGAAGCTCCGGAGCCTTCTCAGATAGCTGAAGGGGCCCCTGAAACGAAGGGTAACAAGGCTGAAGATGCTTCCGGTGTTCGCTTCTCCTCCGCCGTTCAGGAGATCTCACCCACTCAAACTGCTGTCGTCGAACCGTCGTCATCCAACTTAGAACGCGACGATAGCAATCAGACGAGTCCCTTTACTGAAGTCACTGCCGACCAGCTTAAAGCATTTACAAAGTCACTCCACGGACGTCCCTTACAAGAACTCCGCTTGAACAACTGCCAGTTTGAAGCCTTCTCGCTTCCACCCTCCAGAGTATGTCCTTCTGGTCCCCTCGTGCGATTCACGGCCACCCAGTTCTGCAAAATGGCGTCGACTCAACCCATCGTTTGGCTGGAGTTTTCTCTCTCTTTTTTTGGCGACCAAGTGGTTTACCATTCTAGCTAGAACCTTGGACATCCCTACAACAACTTGAGGTTCTGTTACTGACGCTAACTGATGTCATCGTAGGTTCCATCAAACGAAGATGAATCCGGTCAGTCGACGAGGCTGCCCACACCCACCTCAGCGAGCTTCCAATCCCCACACAGCAGCCCTCGACTTTCTGCGTTGGCGTCTCCTCCCCTAACTCCCGCGGGATCCGGCCAGGCTAGTGCGGACAGGAAGCCTAGGGATCCATCGAAAGCGAACGAACCTGCGGTTATCACCCCACAACCGTCGTCTTCCCATGACAAGACCTCACCAGCTCCCGACAAGAGGCCCTCTGCCGCGCGTGCTGCCTCGGATCATGCGGTTCGTAGGGCTTCATCCGCTGAAGAGCAGCACCAGTCCCATCGGCGAGGCATGTTTGGAGCTGCATCTGGATCGGTTCCTGCTTCAAGAGAGTCAAGCCCTTCGCGAAGCTCAGCGTCCAATTTCTATTCTAAGCCATTCACACCTGGTGGTGATGTCAATGATCCCTACGCCAAAGATCGGCGACCCGCGCCCACAGCACATACTACGAAACACTCCATCGATCCTAGGTTCATTTTCTCTAGGAAGAAGAAGCACAGCTCTCCTCATGGATCAAGATCGAATTTGAGCGATAAACGCGGATCTTCAATCTTTGGAAGTGCGAGAAATAGCACCGAGGAGCTCGCACAGAACGATAGCGCTTCTACCGGCCTCGCTCATCCCGGTCATGGTTCAATGGCAGATCTGAAACGCTTTTTCCGAAAAGGAGGACATCACAACAAGAAGAGGGAGTCTTCACCAGTACCATCAATCAAGGCTGTGATTAAGACACCCACGACTGCCAGTTCTACTCAACAGCTGCCTTTCGGCGATGATCACGGGCTATCTTCGAAATACGGCAAGCTCGGCAAGTTTCTGGGATCGGGTGCCGGTGGTTCAGTCAGATTGATGAAGCGTAAGGATGACGGCACTGTCTTTGCTGTGAAAGAGTTCCGCGCGAGACATACGTACGAAACCGAAAAGGAATACAACAAAAAGGTGACGGCCGAATTCTGCGTCGGATCAACTCTTCACCATGGCAACATCATTGAAACACTGGATATCCTCCAAGAAAAGGGGCGGTGGTATGAAGTGATGGAATATGCGCCGTTTGATCTCTTCGCAATCGTTATGACCGGTCGGATGTCTCGGGAAGAGATAACGTGCTGCTTCCTCCAGATCCTGAATGGCGTGACTTATCTGCACAGCGTGGGTCTTGCCCATCGTGACCTGAAGTTGGACAACGTGGTGGTGAGCAGCAAGGGCATTATGAAGATCATCGATTTCGGAAGCGCGCATGTCTTCAAATATCCTTTCGAGACTGGCACTGTCCCTGCAAAAGGTATGTTGTTAAACCGACCAAGTATGAGAAAACTATTGTTAACTTGCCAAAGGCATTGTCGGCTCGGATCCTTACCTGGCCCCTGAGGTCTACGACGCCAAGGAGTATGATGCAGTAGCCGTGGATATTTGGTCTCTGGCTATTATCTTTTGCTGCATGACTCTTCGCCGGTTTCCTTGGAAGGTGCCACGAATGACGGATAACTCGTTCAAGTTATTCGCAGCAGACCCAACTCCAGGACATGACCCCAAGAAACTGATTGTGCCTTCTAAGTCGACCAATGATCTAACAACCACGCCAGCCCGGGACTTCTTGGCCGAGGACGAAACAAAGAACAGTTCTCATCACGACCGAAAGGAAGAAGGATCTTCGAGCCAGGCTAGTGCTTCGGCCGACTCCAAGGCATCCGCTACGACGGGAGACAAGCCAGCAGAGAAGAAAGAAGTTATTAGAGGTCCATGGCGTATCTTGCGTCTGCTGCCAAGGGAGAGCAGGCACATCGTTAGCAGAATGCTCGATCTCGACCCGAAAAAGCGGGCTCGGATGGACCAAATCTTACAGGAACCATGGGTTGCTGATACGGTCATTTGCCAGCAATTTGATCATGGCGAGGTGGTTCCCGCTGAGGACCACACTCACATTTTGGAACCACCAGCCAGCCAGCAGCCGGAAAAGAAGTCATGAATAGACAGTCGGATACAGCTATCACACAGTCCTGGATACTCCAGGAACAATTGCCGGACAATGGCGTTTTGAGAACAACTGAAGGATATGAATTGGAGGTCGGCTGGAAGCGTATCTGTTTGTATGGCGCATGATGAATGATGACAGATAGATGGTGGGTTAGCAATTGTAAAGATCACATATGCCTCATTACACTCATGGAATTATGGATATGGGAACGTTCAGATAGTCGGTAAGAAGGAGAAGAAGAAGAAGAAGAAGAAGAGTAATCTTAATTACCTATGAATTTGTCTCTTGTTCTGTAAATCATGGTGGGAGTGGGCGCTCCACTTCAATGTTCGGCATCATATGCCGCTTTGGGGCGGTTGGAGTTGGAGGTGGAGTGCCGGTTCACGGAACCGGGGAAATCAAGAGCCGAGGGGAAGCTTGGGGAAAAAATTGCTGACCTTCTTCTGGAAGCTGTTGGAAGACGAGGTCCACTCCCGACTTGAATCCCGTTGAACAATAAAGCCGAACTCGTCTCCTTGTTTACTCTTCTCCCGATTACGAATCTACGACTCTATTCATTACGAATCCTACAATTTAAACACAATGGTGCGTGCATTGTCTTGTTCTACATCCCCCACCGACTCGTAGAAGAATCCTATCGCAAATGCTTCAACCTTATATATTAGCTTCTTATCCTCGGCAATTGGAATCCTCGGGAAAGGGCTGAGATGGAAGCAGTTGAACCATCAACGATGGATGAGAATTGTAAACAGTTAGAAAGGCAACCAGAACTAACAGCATAAAGGCCACTTCCCTCAAGTCCATCCGAGCCCTTGCTCCCCTCCTGGACCGCGTCCTTGTCCAGCGCATCAAGGCTGAGGCCAAGACCGCCAGCGGCATCTTCCTGCCCGAGTCCAGCGTTGAGAAGCTCAACGAGGCCAAGGTTTTGGCTGTCGGCCCCGGTGCTCTCGACAAGAAGGGTAACCGACTACCCATGGGTGTGTCCGTCGGTGACCGTGTCCTCATCCCTCAATTCGGCGGATCCCCCGTCAAGGCCGGCGAGGAGGAGTTCCAGCTCTTCCGCGACAGCGAGTAAGTAGCCACGCAAGGCTCGGGGTTGAAAACCGGGCACTCGTTGTATAGCCACAGATATACTAACTAGCATTACTAGGATCCTGGCCAAGATCAACGAATAAGATACCCTTTAAATCAACAATAGCCAGCCTGTAACATATTGTATCATATCGAGAGCGGCGTACGCAAAAGATGAGACACTCTTCGGAAGTCGCTTGAGAAAGGAAGAGGGGGGAGTTGATTGTAATGTAGGCGCACGACGAAAAACCCAATTTACAACGAGCAAGATACGTGTGTGTACAATTGTGGAAGAAAAAAGTTGTTACCGTTGGATGTTGGTCGCGCAAGTCAGAATCAAATCTCCACTCTTACCCTTTCGTTTATCACTTTTACACGGTCCATGTCGCATGTGAAGGTCTATCGTAAAGCAAACACGTTGGTCTGACATGACTTGGGTATTACATAGACACGGGAAGAGGCATGTCACAGGTAGGTGGTAAAGGATCAACTTGCTTTTGGTAGACCCAGGCCACGGGTGTTGATTCGGGCAGCCGAAGCGCCGAAGAGCGAAAAGCGAAAAGTGAGTGATTGAACCAACGTTGAAAAGATTAGGTCTGTGTGGTACTCTGCAGGGTTGCTATGAGCTTTGTGCAACCGGTACTCTGTTCTATCTCGTCACACTTGGCTCTATGTAAGCGTGGCTGTATGTTTACGTATCTATGCTCTTGAAACACTATCATGCTGACTAGCACGAGACCCAAAGGTATGGAATAGGCATGGCTGCAGGCACTTACGGCTTGTCGTTTAATATAAAGCACAAATTCATCTTGCTGAGTTAGATCCCCCAGATATGGCTTTATAATATGGGGATATACTTAGTACGAAGATCTAGTTTCAAATCACGATCAAGGCGAGATGAGATGACAGCGGGGAATACGTCCACATCATATTAGCCCGATCATAGCATCAGCTTGGGTACGTAGCATTGAGTGATGGCGATGGGAGCAGGTGAAAGATCGGCGACATGGGCCCTTGTCGCCCAGTATCTGACCATGCATGCTCAAGGCTGAAACGTTTGGAACTTTACGCCACCTAATTCGAGCATTCGTATTTGTCACCTGGCGTCGATGCTTTGGCATAGCAAATAATTTCTGATTCAATTACTCCTTAGTAGTCTACCTATTTATCAACCGAGTCTCGTTGGTATTAGTAGACAACTCGGTCTAACCGGAAGCTGACTTAATTTTGGTGCATTGATAAGGAAGAGTCAACTGTTCGGCTGAAGCTGACTCCTGAGGGCCGTTCCTTGATGCATGTGAGCGGTAAAGTTGAAACCAAAGCATCCATTCAGAGAGGCGTTGCAGCGTTTCAAAACCAGGTTTTAAGGTTAACGGGAACGATCTGAAAAAAAACTACCCCGTACCAGAGGTGAAAAACAGGGGAACGCAGGTATACCGTATACCTTCTCCGCCGCATTTATTGGTTAGGTATATCCACAACGATAACGCCCACTCTGGGCGCTTGATGCAGGTACGAAAAAAAAATCCGACCAACGTAAATTTAGCATTGACATCTTAATCCACTAAACCACTGATGCAGGCTACACACGCGCCTTTAGGCCAGTCGACGATGTTTCATCTCAAGCTTCTTGGCATTCACTGATTATTCTCAAATGATGTGTCGCAAGGATCAAGGTCATGGCCATGGCTAAGGGATGGCCCCTGTCCCTGGTGTCTGACGCCTGTTTGATTACAACTGTGAAAGAGCTTAGACATCAATATCCAATACCGGGACTTGGCTGCCCTATGGTCTTGGGGAAATGTAAAGGATCGAGCTAGGGGCAAAGCCACCGTTTGAGGTGCTGACTCTGTTTGCTGTCCGTGGACCGAATAACTGGTAGTTTGGTCTTTTGGTGTCACTTCGGAAGCTTGGCTGTGGCCCTGGCCAGTGTCTGGACCATACCCAGACCCGGCTTCTAGCATCTCATCTGCTGCAAGCTGACTTGAGCTGAGGCTGTTGAAACTGTCTGGGGTGGTCGGTACTTATATATCAAGACCTCACACCTGAGTTCCGTGAGGCCCTCTTCTCTCACCACCTTCTTTCTTATTCACCCTGGTGTTGTACGCTTTTCCTCCATTCCTTTTTTCCACCGTTATTCAGTCACTCATTGACAGTCATTCCTTACTGCTCTTTCGAGGCACAAGCTCTGTATTTACTCCAGCAATCAACAACTTCTGCCCTAGTGATTATAGCGGAAGCTGGTCTTTCTGCTCGTCTCTTTCCTGTCCTTTTTGAAACCATCACGATTGAAACATTCACAATGAAGTTTCTTGCTACTGTTCTCGGCCTCGCCTCTGCTGCGAACGCCCATACCCTTTTCACCACCCTCTACATCGACGGCGAAAACCAAGGCGACGGAACCTGCGTTCGTCAGCCCAAAGATGCTGCAAAGGCCAACAGTCCTATCTACCCCATCACTGGAGATGTCATGGCTTGCGGTACGTGAACTGATATGAATGGAAGTGGTTCATAACTAGCAACTAACATTGATTATTGTAGGTCGTAATGGTGACAAGGCTGTCCAGTACATCTGCCCAGCCCCAGGTGGTGCCCAGTTGACCTTCCAGTTCCGCGAATCTCCCAGCTACTCCAAGCCCGGTGTCATCGCCGAAGGCCACAAGGGACCTTGCTCTGTTTACGTCAAGAAGGTTGGCGACATGTACTCAGACTCTGCTGCTGGTGACGGTTGGTTCAAGATTTGGGAGGATGGCTACAACGTGGAGGAGGGCACTTGGTGTGTCGACCGGCTTCGAGACAACGGTGGTCTCCTTTCCGTCGACCTGCCTACTGGTCTTCCTTCTGGTTATTACCTTGTCCGCCCTGAGGTCCTCGCTCTCCACAGTGCTCCCGAGGGCGACCCCCAGTTCTACACGAGCTGCGCCCAGATTTTCATCGAGAACGGTCCCGAAGGTCCTCTTGAGATCCCCGAGAAGTACGAGGCTAGCATTCCTGGCTATGTCAATAAGGACACTGCTGGCCTTACCTACAACATCTACAGCGACAAGAAGGGCGAGTACCCCATCCACGGACCCGAAGTTTGGATTCCCACCTCAAAGGAGACCGGCACCAAGGAGACTCAGAAGGACGGTATCATTCCTAAAGACTGTCTGGCCAAGAACGCCAACTGGTGCGGCAAGCCCATCGCCAAGTACTCTGGACAGGACAAGTGTTGGGCCGCAACAAAGGAGTGCTGGGACCGGGTCGGTGATTGTTGGGACAACGCTCCTCCCACTGGAGGTTCTGGCTGCGACACCTGGAACGATTACTGCAAGGAGATGAACAGTGCCTGCAAGTCTGGTGACTTCGAAGGCCCTCCCAACTTCACCGGCAAGGAGGTGTATGCCGACATGCCTGGTCCTATTCCTGCTCCTTATGGTGACTTCAAGGGCAGCGATCTGTCAAAGGATGGCAAGAACTCCAACTCCAACGACAGGGTTCCTACCAAGACCACCAAGACCAAGCCCACCAAGCCTGCTACGAAGAACAAGTCTAGCAACAAGACCAAGCCTGCCGGTAAAGACACTGACAAGGAGAGAACTTTGTACAAGGAGACTCCTGTCGACTACACGAAGCCTGCCAAGGAAACCGAAGGCGTCAAGAAGGACACTGACAAGGAGAGAACCCTGTACAAGGAGACTCCCATCGATTATACCAAACCTGCCAAGCAGACCAAGGCTGCCGGTGTAGACAGTGACAAGGAGAACACTCTATACAAGGACACGCCCATCGTGTGGGATGATAAGCCCGCTCCTACCAAGACCCCAAGCAAGGAGGAGAGCTCTGGCCTCAAGGTCTCCGAGGACGGTCGCTGCGGCGGCAAGACTGGCCAGACTTGCGAAGGTAGCAAGTTTGGCAACTGCTGTTCCCCCAAGGGCCAATGTGGCTCGAGGAGCCGACATTGCGAATGTGGTTGCCAGAAGGCCTTTGGCATTTGCAAGAAGTAAGCTTTGGGTTGGGGATTGTGGGTGGTATTGGGAATCTTTTCACTTCATTATGTACATTTGGATAGTTGAACGATTTTAGCTGAGAATGACTGAACTGGTCATGTACATCAAGTAAACTTATAAAAACTAAGGTACCTAGCAAGAGATCAATTTAAGTTGTTCTTCCGATGTCCTTTCATGAATTGCTTTTGAGTGAGTTGTGGAGTATAGAGTAGTAGAGGGATGAAATTGAAGGATAACTCTATGGTCTTTACTTGTATCACCTGGATAATTGTAACGTGACGTGGCGAAGCAAGACGTAATTAAGCGTGGCTGTCTTTTCAAAAGGGTGTCTCGTGATGAAGTCTCTTGAGATGACGTCGTCTGGAGGAAGAATAGTTCTTGGAGGGACGAGCCGTTGTGGCACCAATGGAACTCTGTAAAAAACCATCAAAGACAGACGCCACAAGATTGGCATCCGTTCAGGGGGTTATATTTTATAGGTGGTTCAATGAATCCTCTATCTTTCACAGATTCTAGTTATCTCGATAACCGGGGACTTTTGTGCTAGGATTAAAAGCTCCATATGGACGACCTTCCAGAGGTTGATTAGTCCTAGGTACTAAGACGAACTTGCCTCTAATAGCATAAATGCCTACTCAGGTACGCTTGGCAGGTCTGAGAATTTTCAAAGGGTTCAATTTTGATTGCAAATATTGGACTGCAGGTTAATTTTCAAGTGTTTACCAACTGTCAAATACCAACTGAAGCATTCAACGCCTGACACGTAGACTCAAATCTCCGCTGAAACAGATCCAACCGAAACCAGCCTTTGGCGCTGTGACAGCCTAAAACCCGAGGGAATTAGGCGCCTCAGCCCCTGTATCCATCAGTACAGTCCACTGCTTTCACCTCTGCCTGTGCCGCTAGATTGTGTCATTCGCCTGGGCTGCCATGTCCAAGTCCCGCGCGGCCAAACTGGCTCCCCCATTTACCCTTTCCATCTCCATCTCCATCTTGGACCCTCGACGACCATCATCAACCTCTTCAACCCGTCCTCGCTTCCTACTTTCTCCTCCGCGTCCCCGGCTACCGAAATCATCCCCTTCGCTATCGTCGCCTCTCTCAATCATAGCCCCTACTGCTACTCTCCTTCACCATGTCGAGTAATCGCAACTATGATTTCCTGGTACGATATCCAATCTACACTCCCCCACCGCCCGCCAACGCTGTCCCCTGCGTCCCTTGGGTCAGGCTGTCTAGAGCCAACCCCAACGGCCATGTCGACTCGCATCGCGCCTTAGCGGTCGCTGTCACTCGGTGCATGCGACAGTTGCTTTAACTGCCTTATAAAAGCTCATGCTGACCCTCTGCTACCATGTAGATCAAGCTGCTCCTGATAGGCGACTCCGGCGTCGGCAAGTCGTGCTGTCTGCTGCGATTCAGTGAAGACTCCTTCACCCCGTCCTTTATCACCACTATCGGTATCGACTTCAAGATCAGGACTATTGAGCTCGATGGAAAGCGCGTCAAGTTGCAGATTTGGGATACCGCCGGCCAGGAACGCTTCCGCACCATCACCACCGCCTATTACCGTGGTGCCATGGGTATTCTCCTGGTCTACGATGTCACCGACGAGCGCTCATTCAACAGTACGTCTTTCTCCCTAACGGCCTGGCTCGATATGCACAGTCCTCGCTATGCTGCTGTTACCTCCCTCGGCTGGTAGCTAGCCAACCTCGCCCGGCACCTTGCCCAACAGTCACATACGTTTTTGAGCGACATAAAGCAACCGTAACTAACTCACTCGCAGATATTCGAACCTGGTTCCAAAACGTCGAGCAACACGCTACCGAAGGCGTCAACAAGATCCTAATTGGCAACAAGTGCGATTGGGAGGAGAAGCGAGTCGTTTCCACCGAGCAAGGCCAAGCCCTCGCTGACGAACTGGGCATTCCTTTCCTCGAGGTTTCCGCCAAGAGCAACATCAACATCGACAAGGCCTTTTACAGTCTAGCCGCAGATATCAAGAAACGACTCATCGACAACTCCAAGACCGATCAACCCTCAGCGAGCGGCGTCAACGTCGGCGATAAGAGCGAAGGCGGCGGCAGCAAGTGCTGCTAAACCGAATACCCAAAGGAGCCTGTTATCTGTCATTTCTCCATTTGTCGTCCTTTTTATTTATCGAGCTTATAACTTTGTAAACTCGGCGGCACTTTGTATGGGTCAGCGTGCCTGTGAGAGTTGGAGAGTTCGCCATGAGAGTGTGAGAAGCGAACTTGAATGCGTGTGGAGGGATGGAAGGGAACCGAAAGAGAGAAATGGATGGCTGTGAGTTGAGCAGGGCGGCAAATATCAGTCACATTCAAGGAAGAGACGCGACAATGCAGAGGGTTTTGGCCATGTCTCATTCCCCAAAGTCGACCTTCCACCCCATCTTAGAGAGCAAATCCGGTCTGGAGTTTCGGTTTTTGATCTGGGTCTAATATACATTGCTTTCGTTATGTGTCTGGTTGCGGTGGTGTTTAAAGTCATATCTATCTCGCAGAATTATTGCGGACAACGAGGTGACAAAGAAGGCTACCTCGCAAGAGACCATTTGGCGCCTTGCTGTAGAGAGAAGAGAGCATTGGGTGGAGCAGTGAGCTTCTTTCTCGTTTGATATTTGATTTATTTGTTCCATCATGTACGTACAATCGCTAAAACTCAAGGTATGATGCTGTTATAACATGTCGGAGAGAAGGCCCATCCATCTTGCCCACATGTATTATGCGCTGGTTCCAGCGGCGAATGAACTGCCAGGCAATGGTTGCGTTATCGCAGAGCAGGACGTAACGCCTTTCGGCTTTCTGGCGAAAGTTGACGTCGTCATACAAGGGTTTACGGGTGGTGTCTCCTTGTTCTAAGAATTCTCGATCCCCACCGCGCTCCGAAGAATCTAGGGTTCTCTTGAGATGGTACGGAAAGTCGACACCCCAGGGCCGATTTTGCTCGTGATTGTCCAGGTCGAGTATCGACTTTAGATTAGTAGCCTTAAGACCCGGGGTCTGTAGCTCGATCAGGACAGCGCTGGGCTTGGTCTTGGTCTTGAACCGGCTCTGTTCAATAATTCTATCCATAAGACGCTGCCAGAGCCACTTGCCCTTTACGCGGGTCCGGGTCGTAACAAAGTTGCCCGAATACGATCCGGGAAGTATGGAGAATTGCGACACTTCTGTTTCTGTGGAGGCGGGGACTTCGCTGCGCAGCTCACGGGGCAAATTGCTGGTCCAGAGACTGTTTTTGGTACGTAGCTTGTGTTTAGCGAGTCGTAAGTAGCGCTCAAGCTTGGCTTCGTAGAGGGCCGCGGCGGCGCTGGAGGAGAAGGAGATCCGGTAGTTGCCGAGGGGTTCGAAGGTCCAGGGGTCACGTTCCTGGTGAACTGGTCTCGTGTGAGTATCGTGAGTAGTCTCGAGGGATGGGGGGCTATGTACCATGGTTGATGACATTCATCCAGCCAGAGAGACCTCCGCCTGCAAGCCGCTGAAAGTCGACTGAACGCAGATAGGTCGGTAGGCCCTCGAGGACGAGCATGTGATTTGTTTTGCTGAGCTCGTCCTGAGGCTGGGTTTGCTGGAGGCTCTCTAGTGTTTTCTCTGCGAATGTTGAGAGGGTTGGCTTGGTCGCAGGCGCTGTGGTCCTCCACTGGGCAAACTCATCATTGTCGGCCCTGGGCTTTCTATCCTTGACGGGTCTAGATTTTCCGGTGATTCTTTCTCTAAAAGAGATGAATCTAGCCTGGGTGGCGGGTATCGCCTTGGCGTTGGAGAGCCATCTGGGGCGGATCATCCAGGCGGTGGGATTTGGATGTGAGGAAACATGAGATTTCCTCTATGGTAGTGTTTTTGAAGATGGAGGGATGTACTCCGTAAATTCTTAGAGAAGCTGTTTTGCGACGGCACCAAGATTCGGCCGAGATCCGAATTGGTTTAGCGAGGGGTGTGTCATGGTTGGACCCTGGAGATGGCTGTACTGTGGTGAAAAAAGTATCATGGCATCGTGTGAGGACTCATGATGGCAATAAAACTTGTTATTACAGTACCTGATTGGATTTTTTGGGCCAGTGTTCATCTACATATAATTGCCTCGGTAAGAAAAAGTAAGTATTGTCGATGCTACCTAATAGTGATGAATGAGAAACTGCCGATATAGTCAGGACTGAAGCATCCTGGACCATAAAACTAACTTTGTGATATCAATCTTGGATTATAATATAGTTAGCTATAGGTACTAGCCTAGGTCTGTCTTATGATACTTAAAGGGCTATTCTTTAGAATAGGCTACAGTTTTTGATAGCAACTATATACTAGAAAACACACAAATGAGTCACTCCTGGAAGCTCTTTTTCTTCTTCTGTTCTTTTAATATTCGCAAAAAACTCATAAAATTGCCAATAAGCGTCATGGCTGGATTACAAGCCAGAATAATCCTATGCGAACATTTGAAAGCTAAGCTATATCTCCTCCAAGTATAAAGATGTTGTTCCCACCACCTATGGGATAATCCAAAATAATCAGTAGTTTGTTAGTGTGAGGCAGGCACGGGAAAACACAACCTCCCCGCTAACAATTCCTTCCTTCCCTTCCTATACAAATTTTCAACTGTTATATAAAACGGCAAGAACGACCTTGCAAGTGCACAAAAAGAATTTTCTTCCCATTTTCTTTTCCTGATTCTCCTTTTTCAACTCTTTTCCTTCATCTAACTTCGAAATCACTCATTTATTCGTCATGCTTGCGAAAAGCATCGACGCAAAAGTCAGGCCTCTGGCTAATACAAGCCTTGAGAAATCGAGTCTGCTTGGTGCCGCGCGCGTCTATGTGAGCAAGGACACCCTGCTATCTCTAAACGGGAATTTGGAGAATGGGAAGCGCTGTCTGGTGACAAGACTAGAAGGCAATGCTCGCGATGCCGCCAAGGAAGATGGAGTACCCCAAGAAGAACTTCAGCGAGAAGCCTCGCTGTGGATTCTACCAGAGAAGAACCTGAGCCCAAATGTGGTTATGATGACCAGGGCATTTCAAGACGCTACTGGATTCAAGATTGGCGATCCCGTTCGTATCACAGTTGCCGGAACAACACCAGACGCAGACGAAATTATTGTGCAGGATGCAACTGAAAGGACGGACAAGACGGCGAGTGATATCGACAAGATGGAAAAGTTTGAGAAGCAGGCAAAATATTCACCCTCATGGGAGTTTTCAATTGCATCTGCCCTTGGTAAGTTCATGTTTTAGAAATCCACAATCGTGATGCTGATCCCTCTCTTCAAGATCGTGCCGACCTGGTTTTTCCTGGTATGGTGGTGGAAGCAGTTCATAGCAGCAAATTCCGACGGAACTTCAAAGTTATGTCGGTAAACTCACAGACCAACAGCTTGGCAAAATTCAACAATGCTTCGTCAGCCATAATCATCGCCGATGCGAGTGCAACGGATACACAAGCTGATGCACAGAGCGGTGGTGATCTGGTCGTGACTGGTGTCCCTGGACTCTCAGCTCAGATCAAGACACTCAACCGCTTCCTCGCTGGCTTCAGGCGTCCCTTTTGTGTTGAGGACGAGAGGATATCATGCGCCTTTATCATCCATGGCGGTCATGGCACTGGAAAGACGTTCATCTTGGAAAGAGTTGCTGAGACAAAATGGGGTAGAGTCCATTGGATCAAGCCCTCTGACAAGATTTCCACTATCAGGGAAACGTTCAAACTTGCCCGAAGCCAGCTACCAAGCATAGTACTCATCGACGACTTGGAAGATCTAATCAGCAAGGATCGTTCTAATCGCGATACTGTTATTGAAACAATATGCGAAGAACTGGATAGCCTCTCCGCTAACGCACGATCCAACAATGCCCTGCCTAAAATAGTGGTTATCGCAACCTGCTCCGACCTCTTGACTGATATCCCAGATAAGCTTCAAACACCTACTCGCTTCTCATGGAACACCCCTTTGCCCATTCCCCGAACAAATGAGCGTCTAGAGATACTCCAATCTCTTAACCTGCCGATCAAGTCAAATGAAAAGGAAGCGCTTCTGTTGGATTTAGCACAGAATACTCACGCATACAGCCCTCTGGATCTCCTCAAACTGGTTCAAAACGCGAGACGTGATCTTGGAACCCGGTTAGAAGAGGGAGATTTTGACCTATGGGCCGGGGAAAACTTTCTAGAAAAGACAGACCTGGACCAAGCGAGAAAGGCAACGCGACCAACTGCTATGCGAGATATCAATCTTAATCCTCCCACTATTCACTGGCAAGATGTTGGTGGTCAAGACATTCTGAAGAAGTCACTTAACCGAATGATCAAGTATACCAAGGTACAGCAAACTGTGACATTTTGCGATCATGAGACTGACGTAAATGATAGAATCCCGAGCGTTCTCTCCGTCCTCCACCAAAGGGTCTTATTCTGTATGGCCCTCCTGGTTGTTCCAAAACCCTATCAGCTCAGGCTGCTGCTACCGAATCCGGCTTCAACTTTTTCGCAGTCAAGGGTGCTGAACTCCTTAACATGTACGTTGGCGAGTCTGAACGTGCTGTCCGTAATCTGTTTGAGCGTGCTCGTAACGCATCCCCATCCATTATCTTCTTCGACGAAATCGACTCTATTGGCGGGCAACGCACAGGCAGTGGCTCTGCTACTCGCAGTACCGGCGCTGTTAATATGCTTACCACCCTTCTTACCGAGATGGACGGGTTTGAGACCCTATCAGGCGTGCTTGTTCTCGCTGCTACCAACCGTCCTGAAGCTATGGATCCTGCCCTAATGCGACCTGGGCGTTTCGACAAGGTCCTATATGTTGGGCCTCCCGATGGGCCCGCTCGAGAAGCCATTTTCAAGGTGCACCTACGTGGTCTGCCCCTTGCCTTTGACGTTGACATCCCAGAGCTTGCTCGCCTTGCTGAAGGTTACTCTGGTGCCGAGATCAAAGCCATTTGCGACGAGACATGCGCAGTCGTGCAGGAAAGGTACGATGACGACGAGAGTGAGGGCGGCGACGGCGCTGAGGCCACCATCAACAAGCTTGAGTTGACCATGGCCGACCTGACGACAGTGCTGGAGAGAACACCTCGCAACATCACGAAGCAAATGATTGATGGTTATGATAAGTGGTCGAAACAATTTAAGAAGGTCTAGTCCAAATGATGTTTAATGATCAAGTGTCTTAAAAGGTCTAAATGCCTGACGAGGTTTACATGAACTTTAGGATAGTCTAAAATAGGGGAATTTTGTAATCAACTTCCTATACATAATAAAATAGATGTAAAGGAATAAGGAACAGTATAAGAAACATTGATCAAGACTTGCAAGATGCAGGGAAAGTGGGTTATTTTTCATCTAGACGGGTCTTTTTTCATTTCATCGTTACGAATGGCCTAGGATCGGCACCAGCTATTGTCGCTAAATCCGACTCTGGTCCTCATTTACGAAGGACCGTAGAAGTTCTAAGTGTATGATATACAACTCAACCACAGCACAAGCCATCTCGCTCACCGCAGCCCCTACTCACCGGCAGGCCGCTTCTTGAAAATAAACCCCCCTTAAGATCCTGCCAATCTCATCACGCAAAGCCCATTTCCTCCACACGTCATACCGTATGTCGTGCCGCCGCTTCTCGACGACTCTATCACCCTATCACCCCAGAGAGGGCAGAATCTCGGTCCAGACAGAGCACCATTAGACCAGACCAAGCAATGCCAGACCCCTCCAAACATGCCTAGTCAAAGGATGCTCGAAGAAGGAGCAAAGCATAGGAAACCAAGAACATAGCGGCCCAAGACCGCCAAGATAATTCAAAAACAACGCCGGTTCTCTCCACCTGACCGTCCTTGAGCCTGCTAGCCATCCTTGCTAAATGTAGTTATGTGGGAGTGGGAACTCGAGCCCACGTTCCCCTTTCATGATAAACCTAAAAAATAATAATACCAATAACCGGTACGCCGTCGCCTAAAGCAGTGGAGAATGATGTTTACGACTCCTCGTTGGATCCTGGGCCGCTGCCTGTCCGTAGTGCCGGAGAGAGACTGATGGCGATCTTCTTCCCACTCCCACTAGGGGAGTTCATATTAAAACTCTTCCGCCTTTGGGGAACGCGAGGGTTTCCTGAACCTGCAGCAGGGGGGCCGCTGCTGTTGCGTCGCTTGTTGTGCGCCAGCTTTCCGAGTTCGTCTTCATCCTCTTCCTCCTCACGTCGTCGCTTCTCCGAAAGTCGTTCAGGCGGGGGCACGGCACCAAGACTTAAATCGATTGGTGAGCCCACAGCATCTGATGCCATATCGCTCTGTTGACTGCTTGGTGTTGCCGCAGGATCAACGTTTTCATCCGTTTCCTCATCAGAAGCATAATCCACGAGTGGCTTTGAAGTGGTAGAGCCATTTGTAGAAGGAGTCTTCTCTCCCTCCTTGCTTGACGAATCATCCTCATCTTCGGGGTCAGATGTTGCCCAATATTCTTCTTGTTCTTGGTCGACAGTAATTTGCTCCACCATTCTTGTGTTTGGTTGAGGTCTTCTACCCATCTCGTCCTCGGCTTCTAGGAAATAATCGACGTTTGACGTGTAGCCCTGAGTTTGGTCATATCGAAGGACGATGTCTCGGAATGTCGGCATGTAGCTTAGAGCCAATAGTCGTTCTCGATAGTTGACCACGAGGTGCTTGATGAGATCTTTGACGTTCTCCTTCTTGATAAACTCGAAGAACTCAAGCGACGCTGAATCTAGGAGGTTGTCTCTAGGCATTGTCTCGATAAGGACCTCAAGAATGGGACCTAAGACTTGCTTTTCTGTCAGGTGCTTGATATAGAACTCGTCTTGAAGTCCAATCAAGGATCGGAAGAAGCGAATGGCAACTGCTGGATGTTAGCAAAATTTAGGCTCCAGGACATTACCGCCTCGTACCTAGACGCAAATACTTCTCAGGACATGCGAGAAGTTGAGCAATGCGTTTAGCAATGTCGTTTGACATGACGTAGAACTTGCAGCGCAAGTTGTGTTGACGAACAAAAAAGCCGAGGATTTCTATCAGATAAGTAAACATTGACGCCTGCTGCACAGAAAAGTTCATGTCCGTTCGCTTCTCTAACTCGACTAGTGGCTTAAAGAGTCTCGGTGCCGATCGTTCGTAAAATCGATGAAGAAATACGTCTTGTTGAGGGTCAGTAGCCGCTTGAGGTCTTTGTCTTCCGCCGAACTCGCCGTTAGCCTTTGCAAAATTTTCCGTCTGCATCTGTGGTGGGCCGGGATCCAAGAGAACTTTTAAAGCTTCTGATATTTGAGACTTGACACCGAGGTCAACTTCCACCAAAAGGAGATCAATGAGGGAGTCGGTCAAAGGGGCCTGGTTCTCGTGCATCTGTCGATATAATGTCTGGCGGATCATTTGGGGATCATGGTCGATGATAGAGATCAGGATATCCGTGGCACCGACTCTGACTCCGACGTCAGGGTGTCGTAGACCGAAATGAATGACCTGCAAGAGTCCATGGGCGATGAAATTGTTGTATAATGTCTGACGAGCTGGTGGCTGGATGTTCTTCGCGATAGCGCAGCACTGCTGAATAAAAAGCACCGCCTCTTTCTTCCTCTTTTGGTCCGTGTTTGTCGGGCTGAAAATGCTGAATAACTCGCTAAGAAAAGCTGCATTCGCTTGCAGGTGTTGAACAATGTCGACTTGGTTGAAAAAGATGAGTGAATTGAGAACCGAAAAGGTGGGATCGTCGAGTATACGCGCAAGAACCACATCCTTGAGATACTGTAACCGGTATGTCTGGTGAATCTTCCTGCGAGTCTGCTCATCTTCAATCGGAACTACCTCCTTGTATCGGCCTTGATTTCCTAGCCAGTGACGATGGTTGGCCTTGTGACTGGGAAAGTCAGGATCGTACTCCAGCGCACCGACAACGCCCAAGACACATTCATCTGATACGGCATGCTCGATAATCGAAGTGTCGTTGAGAAGAATGACAGTCTTCATGATGTTGCAAAGTCGGTGTAAGTCTTGGAGGCTCTCGAGATCTTCGGCCATCTCTACCAAAGGAATTATCTTGCCAATATAGTCTTCAGCCATGATAGCCTTGGCAAGTGCATCCCTACCGTTAGCCGTAGTGCTCATCATACGCGTGGTGGACTCGATTTCGGCGAGGTTTCCGAGCTCGGCGTTGGGCAAGTTGATAGCTGGCGGAACGTCGATAGCAAGATCATCGGAAAGGCCATCGTCTGGATACTGGGCATCAGCAAAATAATCCTCGGAAGAGGAATAGGCCTGCATACCGGCGCCGGGGAGATTGTTATGAAAAGTCTGCTGGACGCTGCTCACGAAGCGCCTAGGGTGCGTCAGTAACATGTCATGCATGATGAGATAATGGAACGAACCAGATCATGGCGCATCCTTCGGCTTCTTGAAAGCTAAGAGCCATATCTACGCCATTGCTAGGCTCCTGCCATACAATCAGGGTGTCTGTGAGTCAGGTTAGACATATGACGTCTATGAAGCGCAGAACAAAAATGGTGACATGCCCTGCTGTTTCTGAAATCCATCTTCCTTTTGGATTTTGGTTTCTAGTAGAAGGCGGTCGGGATGGTCTTCGGATTCGACAATGACGCGCGGGTCCTTGCGACCATCATCAAACTGCGAAGCGCTACAATCAGCAACAAGTTCCGGGCGCAAATATTATGTGAAAAGGGTCGAATGACAAAAACATCAATGACGTACAGTCTCAAAGCTCGCGCTGCAGAAGCCGGTGCCTCTGTCGAACCAGTCATTATTGCGAAGCTCGTAGACCTTGACGCGCTTCTTATCGGTGGGCTGATGAGGCACGGGCTGTGCCATCATCAAAGACTCGGATTCCCCCTCGGCAGTGATATTGTTGTACGCAGCCAGATCCGGGGCGAGTTCAAGATGCTGTTGCAAGGACAGCTCCGATGTTTCGTGGTGACTCAGGATGGTAAGCGCCGCCACGATTTCTCACGGTGCGCGCGGACACGGCGCGATAGTGGAATGTCAGGACAGGACAGGACGGGACAGGATATGCCGACGAAAGCGATGCGTCCTGCGACGGCGCAATGTCTCGATTCCTGTAACGTAGAGCGAGTGGCGGCCCGTCAATGCGCCATGCAAGAGAAGTTGTGTTGAGGAAGAGGCGCGGGCGAAAATCGGTGGATCGGGGGGTGGGTTTGGTGTTGGTGTTGGTGTTGGGTTGGACAATTGGCGACACGCCACGGAAGCAATCGGCGGGAACCTAGGTAGGTAAGGACTAAGGAGGGAGCGACAACCGCGAAAAATGGAAAGAAAAGCGCGACAAGCGGATGGCTACGTATGCGGCGGGCCGTACCAAGACCAAATAACCGGAGGCGGAGACGGCAAGCAAAAAGTTGGAGGTGGAAATTGAGGGTCCGAAAATATATCGAGGGACCGTTTGAGGCTGTCGAGGATTGCGGATTGAAGTGGGCAATGCGCGTGACCAGGCTGCGATGGTGTTGGGTTTAGGCCTTGCCGCCTTGGAAAGTTGGGATCCTCTCGCGGAGAGAGAGGGGGGCCCTTTCCCTGCTAAGGTGAGGAAGGTTGTTTCTGATTTTCGTCCAATGAGATGTCTGTGCACGTTTATTGTCCACGTGACCTCTTCTTCTCGCTTCTCGCCACTGAGGCAATATGACGTAGGCCTTGAGTTAATCTCCTATTAAAAAAAAAAATATAAAAATATATATATATAAAAAATAAACGAATTGGTTTTTTGTTCAATGAATATTGGTTCGTGTTTCTTCGAGATGCTCCAGTTTCTCCGATCGCACGATCCAAGCGGGACCCTAGTAGCCTAGACGGCACGTTGTTGATGCAGCGGAAGCCGTCATATTTACGGGTACTGTGATGCAATATCCAACCTCCTATCTCAATGGCTAAAAAGACCGAAATCATCGCGACAGATGTGTTTGGTGATTCTAAGGATCGGGCCTTTTCAGAATAGTCGTAAGTGCGTGCAGAAAACTCAACCCTGTTGACCCTATCCAACGTGTCGTCTCTTGTCAAATCTTTGTTGGATATACTAAGCTCCTTAGGGACTCGAGAGTGAAGCGCATATATGCACGATAAGCAAATGCAGCTTTGGAAAAGCCGTTCACAATCAATGTTTGATTCGTAAAGTACTATCTCGAATTCTTGATCCTGCGGTTGTAAGTTGCTGCAACACAGGTCAACAATTGTATACCTGTTCGTGCATATCCAAGGTCTACATAGTATTCAGTATCACTTGCATGCAGCTCCAACGTCAACCGTCTGGCCAAAGTTCTGGAAAGACCTTTTTTAGTAGTTCAGCTGATCGTCAGGGGCCTATTAAACTCTGCTTTTAAGTTGATAAATGACGCTATCCTGCAGGAACGCGCTCGGTCGTTTTTGGGGTTCAGGGTCTAGAAATTGCCATGGATTATTGATTATAGCTATGCCGGTACTGCACGGATGAATGGAAGGTTTATTTTCCGCGTATGAATCACACTAGGTAAAGTTCGGATTCAACCATGCTCAGTTGCTAATTTAATAAATGTCTGAGAATGAATTAGATGTCCTCACGTATTCATTTATCTTAGACCGGCCCAGGCTCACTGGTAATTGAACAAATAACCATAGAGATGCCCGAGGCTGGTTGTGCTATTAGATTCGCAATGAACAGCCATAGAACTTAATCGAAAGAAACCTCGTGGCTTCATATCCTCGGTATTAATCGATTAACTACCACGTACATCGTCGATTTGAACTACTAACGTAGTTGACTGCCGCAGCCATGGCGCCGTAAAGTATTGGGCTGCATTTCAATCAAAATTGGCCCATGTAAAGACAACGCCATACAATGTGCGACTAGCAGTCAGGAACTTTCTAGGCGCTGACAGCCACTGTCACCAATCCGATAGGGTTCTATATCGTCAGTATGTGCTGCTCCAGATCCACACCTGTAGTTCAGTGCATGGTGTTAATGAATCTTGGAGGGAGAAAGGGAACTACAGATGTTAACCATTACACCAGGCCTATTCCACGAAGAATGCTCAACGGTCGTCCTATAAGCCATGTCGTAAGACTCACGTCCGCTAAAGCCTCCAAGAGAATGCTAAAATTACTTGTGTAAAGTAAAAGCATGGACAAGTAGCTCATAGGGTTTCTCTCTCTCTGTTGCTAAGTAACAACAAAACCGATGAGCCCGCGAATGCGCAGATGGTGATGAAAAAGAGGGCTTGGCTTGGGGTTACAAATGTGTTGAAAGGAATGAATTGGATGGCAGGAGAGAAGTGAGATAGAATAGAAAGATGTAAGAAGAAAAAAGAGTCACCGTTGGTTCCCTGGCTTGTATCCATTCAACCACCTGGCTCAGGGCATACTGGCTTATACCTCCTCAAACCCATTTAGAGAAAAGGAGTCTTGATGTAAGCCAAGGACACCGTTTGATGGTCCGTCGTGTTAGTTCGGTATCTTTCCAGTATTGTCGGCCTCACCGCCAACACGAGAGCTTTTAGTTCAGAGCCCTCTACAACATTTGTTAGTACGAACGGAATGTACATGTGAGACTTTAGATCTGATCTTGGCGTGCGTCCAACACCAAAGGGCTAAGATGCTAACTCTTCTAGGAAAGTCTTTCAAGTTTCTAAAGATTCTAGCGCGAACCATGCATGGCCCGATCGAGTTTGATTGTGAGTAGACGTGACAAATAGTGGGGGGATCGTCCTTCATTCGAACTTTTGTGTAAGTTAGGCTTCCCCTACGTCTTATGCCAGCCAGGGCTTGCTAAGGCTGCACTGACCCGATGCTGTTCGGTATAATATTGAGACTAAGACATGGAGATGAAGGTCCTATAGAGACGCTTAGAGAGGTCACTGATCCTGGTCTTCGTGGCTTACTTGATCTGGGGTATATACATCCCTGGTGCATGTAGATCTGACTCAACAGGGGGGGACCCGGACTGTCAAATCTATCAGGGCACGAGCACGTTCCTTCATGCACGACAACCTCCCTCTCGCAACAATACAGATTCATTGGTCATTATACGATGAGACAATAACGCTCTGAAGCAGTATCGAAACGTAGGGGCGTCTACATCTTCGGCTAGGGGCTCATAATCGCGTCAATGACTAGGGAAGCCGGGGCTGGCCTTCGTCATGTGGCCGAAATGTTTCGACCGCGAATGACTGACGCCACGACATGATTTCTGAAGGTGTCGAAGCCTCAGAAGAAACATATTTAGATCTTTGCCAAGGGATAAACCAATACAAGGCTGTTGAGCGAGGCCTGTTGAAAAGGAAAGTCATTGCCATGTTCTCGTATTTACGTAGATGAGGCGTTTGATATAAGATAGCCACACTTTGGATAACGTGTAAGGCCACTTACACTTTAGCAAACGCATGTTATTGAAGAAGTTCTTTTGTGTGGGTGCCAAGACTATGATGTTTCTACCTCTACAAGCTCGGGAGACGCAGGATCCGTAACTGTTGGCGCTCATCATACTCGTAGCGGTTAAAGCAACATCCGAGATGAACAAAGCTATTCAGGTCTCCTGCCTCCACATACAGTCAAGATCCATATCTTAGATCAGGGGGAGTATCAGAAACGCCGAGAAGTAATCAGAATGAGACTTGGCACATGTAAATGATGTTGAATCCATGACTGACCGCCCCTCTCTATACATCCACGAAACTATTCATGACGAGCTCGGTATATTTCTTGGTGGCGCTTCAAGGGGGAGGTCTAGCCAGACTTACAAACTAGCCATTCACACCGCCTGTACATACAATACCTTACTATATACACGTATAGAAGGAAATATTCGATGAGATGGGGGCGAGACTACGCCAAAAGCCGAGTGGCTGGAACGCTGCGCAGCGGGACAGGGGTACTCTACCTACCTGTCAGGCTCGCTTCTTTCGCTTCTATAATTACAACTGTTGAACAGATCTAGGCTTATTTCCATATTTGCCTCCACGTGTGCTCGTTCTCATCCGGGAAACCTACGGCCTAGACTTTCAATGGCTTGCTTACCTAGTATCTAAGACATCTCTCCATGGAACGAACCGGTCACGGACTTACAGTTGACTACCTAGGTACAGTATCTTGATGACGATAATGCGTCAATATCTCTGAATCATGTCGTCAAGATCTGCAACAGGTGGCTCAATGCTCAAACAAAGATGCTTCCTCATTCTCTCTACGGTCCCTGTTTTTCCATCATGGTCGTTTCACCTACGACCCCTAGTTTCTTGTCCTACGCAAACAATCGGCTGCAAGGGATAGACCGAACTCCTGGATCCGCGCGAGATGGCGCGCCTGTGGCGCTTCACTTACCGCCCTTGAGACCCTCAGCTCAAGTTGGAGTCTCGAACACAGTAATGATCGGCCTATTCAGCGCCGTTGCGGGCCGCACTCTCTCCTCGATGCCAGCCTCCAACGGATTCGGGTCACTCTACTGGAGATTAGTTGTTGTTGAGCTCAAAGGTTATATCTATCCAGCCTGTCGCGTTGAAATGACGACTCTTTTCCATCAGATCAGCTCAACAAGAGAACTTACACCCACAACTAACTCTCAACTCTCAACTACTTCCTTATACAACAATCACTTCAACTTGTACAACATTGTTCAATCATCACAATGTCTATCCTTTCGTCCATCAAGCGCGCCCGCGACCACAAGGAGACAGCAAAGTCCAAAGAAGCCGAGAAGCCCAAGGCGACTAAGCCTGACCAGCCCTACCGTCACGTTCCCACACATGCTGCCTGCGACTCTATCAACAGCGGCCCAGCTGGTGCTCGTCGCAACGACCGCTCAAAGGTTCGCGCAGAGAACCGCAAGCGGACTGCAAAGGCTGTGGCTGAGACCATGCATGATAGCCATGCCGTTCAAATGAACTTTCCCGGCTCATCAACTTCTTCTCCTTTCACCAGTGGCACTGCCAGCACAGCCTACCAGGCCAGCGAGGTCGACTTCAACGAAGGAGACGTCAGCCCTAGAAGCCACTCGCCGGTGCAGAACTATGAGTTTTCTTCCGTCCCAACGTTTCCTCAGCACATGTCTCTCAAGGGCAAGGAGGTAGTTCGCGGACCTCACTACGGCATGGCCTACTCTGTGTCTCCTAACACCCAGAATCGCCTATCTGAGCGCCTCCAGACAAGCCTCATGATTTAGGCAGTTGTTATTGATGAGGTTGCGCACCCCTGGAGGGTGCATCCATGTCAACAAATAGATGAACATCACAAATGCAACAGCTTGCGAAAGGAGTTTCCTCGTCCTAGCTGAAAGCCCCTCGGCCTACAAAAGGCCTTTAACTCGCGCCGAACCGTCCACCAGGCTCTCCACTGGGATTGAGCAGGACTCGAAAACGAGACAAAAGGCAATCGCAAGTTGTCTAATGAAGCACGGAGCTGCCGACACGACAATTGAGGATTTGGGAAAAGGCTAAAGTGTTGCTTAATAGACGCCACATTTGAGGGAGAGAGCCCAGAGCTGGAATCTGGCCAAGGTCCATTGGAACTGAACTCTTTTCTATTCCCACTTCATGTACAATAACACTTATACTTTTTTTTTTCTAGAACCAGAGAGTTCTTCCATGTTCAGCTATTGTATCATCTGGCTTATTTTAGCTCTGCCTGATGAAATCCACAACTATTGTCTCTCACATGCTTCTTCACTCTACTATTGTGTTAGTGGCAATAATGATATCGTCTTACACATTTAGACCAGCTCATGGTTAAGAAGGAATACTCGCAATAATGGAATGAGTTCCAATGCAGACAAAACCTCAAGGCCGTTAATTAAGCCCAAAAAATAGTGTCTGTCACGGTCTGTCACCGGTATTTCGCTGAACGGTCACTGCAACCCACCTCCATGCCTTGGTCCCTGCCGATCCCCTGTAGCTACGTAATCAACGCCCGTAGCAGAGATGCTTCGTGGCCTCCAACTTGAGTTGCTTCGTCCATTCTAACTCTCGCAAAGAAGCGCAACCTCATATTGCGCTTCGCTTGTTCACGCCCAAGTCTTTTTCTTCTTCTTCTTTTTTTCTTTCCTTTTTTTTCTTTTCCTTTTTTCTCACTCATTTGTATCTCCAAACTCAATGCGCGAACCTTGATTTGTAGTATCAATTCTCCTCCACTGCGGCAGCAGCTCAGCAGCGAGCCGCATCAACGTCTCTCGCCCATCATGGCTGTCGCAACGCTTCTCGAGCTGCCCGCTAAATTCCTCCGACCTCTCTGGACCTGGATTAATGCGACTCCTGTTTATATCCTTGTCGTTCTCTTCCTTGCGCTTGTTGCGCTCGCTTTCCTTGCTGTAGGTGTCTTCTGCCCCTCCACGCAGGCTCCGCGCATCATCAAGCTCACCTCTCCAAGCTCTACGTTATCCTCCATCTCGTCGCGCCAAAGCCTCGTCCTGTCCTCCCTTCTGAAAAAACATACATCACCAGCCACCCTACGACCGGACGCACGAAGCCCCAACCTCTGCCCTGCTGGTATGACCGCTGGCTCGCCGAACGCCAGATTAGCGAGCAGCAGATCCAGCCTGCCGAGGCATTCCCAACACCTGATGCCGGAAATATTGATGCTCCCCAAGTGCGTCTGAGCGTCGTCTTTCCAGCCTACAATGAACAAGACCGCGTCATTCCAACCCTCGAAGAAGCAGTTGCTTACCTTGATGAACACTTTGGTCGTACCACGAGTGCTGGCACTGGTGCGACAAGCCCAACGACCAAGCGACATGTGCGAAATGCCCCTAAGGAGGGCCTCGGAGGATATGAGATCTTGATCGTCGACGACGGAAGTCGGGACAAGACTGTTGATGTTGTTCTCGAATTCGCAAAGGACAATGGACTGCATGACATTCTGAGGGTTGTTTCCCTTGCACGGAACAGAGGCAAGGGCGGAGCAACTACTCACGGCTTCCGACATGTCAGAGGCGAACATGTGCTGTTTGCTGATGCGGATGGTGCTTCACGCTTTAGTGATGTTGGAAAGCTCATTGAAGGATGCGAGGAAGTTGTCGACGGGTCGTATCGTGGTGTCGCTATTGGCAGTCGTGCACATCTTGTTGGTAGCGAGGCCGTCGTTAAGGTATGTTCATGTCCCATAGGTAATCATCACCACAATCCAACTAACATGGTGTAGCGCTCGGCCCTGCGAAACTTCCTCATGCGATCCTTCCACCTCGTGCTCATGATCCTCACACCGCCAGCTACATCGCGCATTCGCGACACCCAGTGCGGCTTCAAGCTATTCTCTCGCGCATCTCTCCCCCACATCATCCCCTACATGCACACTGAGGGCTGGATCTTCGACATTGAGATGCTCATGCTGGCCGAGTCAGCCCCCGCGACACCAGTTCTTGGCCACGATGGCAGTGTTATTGGCACCAGTCCCGGCATCAAGGTTGCTGAAGTGCCCATTGAGTGGCATGAGGTTGGTGGAAGCAAGCTTAACGTCATTCAGGACAGCATCAAGATGGCTATTGGCCTTGCGGTGTTGAGAGCGAGCTGGATGCTGGGCGTGTACCGGAGGAGATTGACATAGGATCAAGACATGGACGGAAAAGAAAAGGCATGTGATGTAAGCATCATACTAGTCGAAAAGAACCAACCTGTGTACTTGAGGATAGCAACCAAATCTGATTGAAATAACGTCTTATGCATGCATGCACTTCAAAGACTCGACCATAGGATAAGCCAAAACATTGACATAGGTTGTACCATTGAG
Organism: Fusarium abutilonis; assembly: GCA_021655885.1. Lineage (NCBI taxonomy): Eukaryota > Fungi > Ascomycota > Sordariomycetes > Hypocreales > Nectriaceae > Fusarium > Fusarium abutilonis. Next base: position 78,474 of record JAJJWN010000348.1, read on the forward strand.
ACGGATTCACGCAAGATTTGATCAGAGTCGAATATAGCTGCAATTAAGATTAATCTTGATATGAAAGTCTACCTGAATCTCCCAGATTCAACCGTAGATGAATGCTAGGAACATGTGTATATGTCTAACCGAAAACCACTCCCACGCTCGTTCCAAAATCCTCAAGTGTCTCATAACCATCCATAAAGAAATAAGGGACATGCGTATGTACAGTGCTCCCTCTGCTCTAAATCTCTTCTAGTTTGGAAGAAATATGAATCTTTGTAACTCGACGTCAAATCCCATGCTAAAGCTCCATAAACGCCACCCGTCTTCATTTTTGTTTTTGGTATCATGTATCTCACCCTTCCATGCAGCAGCAGAGCATCACTGGAAAGTCTCACGGTACATGATAGGAACGAAAACGATGCATGCCTTCCAAAGAATGAGGACGGCGTCGATGATAGCGAGAGGGATCTTGAAAATGCCAAAGACGCCGCAGCCGACGACGGCACAGGCGTTGAGCCAGATGGCAAGGAAGGCGACGGAGAAGAAGTGGTAAGCAAGGATAATAGGACGCTGAAGGATGGCAGCGAGGAGGGCGACGGGGCCGTCAGTTGTGCCGCGCTTGAAGTAGCTGAAGCATCCAAGCTGGAGGGCACGTAGTTGGCGGTCGTTGGCTGCGAACAGAGAGTAGAGAGCCTGGGCAAGGACATTGATGATACCCGTCAAAGGTTTGCGCTTCCAGTAAAGCTGGTCAAGCGCAGAGTTGATGGCCTTGGCGTCAGCCAGATCAGGCACCTTATCCGGGTGCAGCAGCTCAGAGAGGATGACGACGTCATTGAAAGCAACGCTCATGCCACCGCCAGTAAGAGGATGGCGCATGTTCATGGCGTCACCGAGGAGGATGGCAAGATTCCTCGCAGCATGCCCAACAGCTGGCTCCCTCCTACGAAACAACGTGCCAATGGAGCCATCCTCCTCGGTGACGCCA